>CM065486.1:13006179-13064410 GCA_032873175.1 Leptopilina drosophilae
ATAAGACAGAAGGATTACTAGAACTTTTATTCAGACAGTAACCTAATGAAGCTTCTACAAGTTCAAATAATTTAGCCGACTATAATGAAATATTAAAATCTGCTAATGCACATAGAAAGAATTACAGTCCAAATAAACCTATTTGTATAAACTAAAGTTTGAAATATACAAACGTAATTGCTAAGCTTTATCAGAAAACTCGAGAATCCTTACAAACAATTTGTATTACCGCAGTTTATGTTAGTAAAAAATCTGCCCGCGCAAGCGCGGACACATTCTCATCCGCGCTTCGCGCGGGGGCTCGCTTCGCTCGCAAGTTTCAGCGCGCCTCGGGGCGCGCAAATATTGATCGTCGCGCTTCGCGCTCCGACGATTATTTCGCACGTCGCGCTTCGCGCTCCGTGTGTTGTTGCGCGCTTCGCGCGCAAATGGCTCGCTTCGCTCGCGGTGTTCTGCAATTGTTATGCATTATTTGTTTTCTTGTTCTTGTTTACTATTATATGTTTCATAAAATATATTTTTTTTCTTAAAGTTACTACGACTTTAAGGATTACATTCTCATCACTTGTTTTTGTTTGCTGATGATTGCGAGATTAAGTGGATTTAAATGTATATTTTTGGTGTTGATGATTAAAATTTTGAAGTTATTTTTAATTATAGTAACTCTTTTAGCAAAAACGTGATTTGCAGAAGCAGCTACAATATTCTTAAAGTATTAGTATCAAGTTTTTTTGTGTAGTGTCGACCGGAGCGTAATGGCTAACTTTTCACTCTTTGTTGATTTACTCGGACATTTTTGTTTTAATTAAGTGTTTATCTCCTAGAAAAGTTACTCTGGTATCTCAGCTTTCTTTTAAAAAAATGAACGTCCCTATATTGCTATTACTTTTTTTTTCTACAATGAACAGACGCTTCGTCGGTATCGTAGGTTGCTGTTTATGCATAGCGTGTTGCATTAGCCAACACGCCCTAGGGGTACTTGGGAAATATTTTGTAATTTTTATCAATACAGTAAGTGTGAATCAAAAATCTCAAATTGACCCTCAAAGAATGTTTCAAGCTTAAAACGCGATTTTAGTTTCTTTTTTAAAGTTATTTTTAAAAAATTAGAACGAAAAAATGAAAATTTTGAAATGTTACTTTCATATGTGAAATACAGTTTTTCTACTATATTTCTTACAATATTAATTAAATAATTAATAATCAAACTTTGTAGAAACTTGCAGTACATCAAGTAGTCTTTGGAGCGAAATCATTTTGATTTAAGATTTTTAAATAAATTACAATTATTCATTACGCCCCTTGTATTTATGTCCCGTTCCCCCTATATACGTGATTTGTAAATATCTTATATCAAATGTATGATTAAAAACATGCAAATCCGGATACAGTGGATGTGATATTTAATTCTTATTTAAGAAAAACTTTTTTACCGAAGATTTAAAAATGAACTTTCGGAAGGGCCTTCCGGCAGGATGCGCCTCTGCACATTACGGCGTCTTTACGTTCGTCCTTCAGAAAGGACGAAATTTATTTTTGTAAAAGAATATTTAAATTTTATAGAATATTATAATATATTATTTTATACATAATTTATTAAATATATTAACAAATATTGTTATTATATGTTATTTTGACCTTAAACAAGAAATTCACTTTAAGATTTTGAAAAAATCACCATTTTTAATGCTATACAAATATTTGAATAACTTATAAAATAGTAAACGTTTTCTAATGCTTCTCTTCTTATTTTAAAGGTCATTTTCAACAGTATGAGAATTACTTCAGGGGCCATTCAAGTATTACGTAAGCATATTTTTCAGATTTTTAGACCCCCCCTCCTCCATTGTAAGATTTTTTATATGCATTAGCGCCATTTTTTCTAATGAAAATAAGAAATATCTAGACCCCCCTCCCCCTTAAATGCTTACGTAATACTTGAATGGTCCCTCAGGTATTAACGTGTATTCTTTGCTTAGAAATTGTAGGCAAAGCAAAGGTGGGATACCCAAATTACAACAAAATAATAAAAAATAGCACAGCATTTCAAAAAAAATTTTGAATTAAGAAAATAAAAACAAACCTCCAAAATTGTTATACCACTTACATCGGTTAATTAAAACGTAGTTTGGAAAGAAGAATAAAAAGACATAAAAACAAAAAAAAATAAAATAAGCTATAATAAAACACGTAATTTATTGTTTTAAAACCTAAAAATACTTTAGAAATCTTAAATTAAAGTATTTTAAGTAACCTAAAGGTGAATAAAAAACCGAATAAAATTAGGATACCTCCATTAAAAAATTAGTAAAAAACTAACTCTGCATTTCAAAAAACATTTTCAACTAAGAAATTAAAAACAATCTTACAAATTTACCCATCAAATAAATGAGCAAAAATAAATCATCTATAGTGAGACAGGACAGACAAAAAGTCAAAAATAAACAAATAAAAAAGAAAAAAGCGTATAAAAAATAAAATTATTGAGTAGTTTTTCAGGATATTACCACCTTTTTGTGTAAATATATGTTTCTGATTGTTTTGAAGTTAGAATATGTAGAAATCAATGAACTTAATTTTGTTTCTTTGGAACAATATTTGGGATTTTGCGTTTTTTTAACATTTAAGAGTCTTTTACTTCGCAATTTCACTTTTAATCGAAAAATTTTTTAGCTTTTAACAAAAATGTCTGACTAACAATCTTCGCCTTCATTTTTAAATTAATTTTAAGTTTGCAATATTTGAAAACAACATTTTCGCCTACAGACGAACACACAACAGATAGCGTCACTCACAGGCCTATGTTTTTCGGAATCAGGACATCTCAAAACGTAAAGATTTCATAAAATTAGCAAAAGTTAAAAATTTGCCCAAAACTAATACCTTCTCATGTGATGAGAACGTAATAAAAATTACTTTTAAAGGTAAAAGAAGCTATCAATTATCCAAGTAAATTAAATATTTTAAATACATCTCGATAAACTCATGGGTTTCATATGTATTTAAGATATTTAATTTACTTGTATAATTGAGTCGGATAATTGATAGCTTCTTTCACTTTTAATATTTAGCTGCCGAATGATAAATTCATTTCCTTTAAGGCTATGTCCAAGTTGTGAAATGTAAACAAACCAAAAGGTCACTATACCAGCACTAAAATCGCAATTTTGCGATAGCCAATTCTCCCACAAAAATTAATATTTTTACACTTTCTTTACGAAAATGGAAAATTAGAGTATAAAAGTTTCCAAAAAAATCGTTTTTGACTATGAGCAATAAAAAGCAATTAGTAAAATAACTAATTATAATGACCTGTAAAATGGCATTTTTGACGCGTCGCGAAAAATAAACTGTTTGAGTATATCAACCGCACGGATGATGAAGAAGTTCCATTTCAGCGATTGGACCTTCAACATGTGGAAAGGGAAATTTTTCCCTTTCCTTCTTGAAATTACAAGAGAAAGGGTAAAAACTTCTTCATCGTCCGTGCGGTTGATATAGTCAAACACTTTATTTTTTCTCGATCTGAGACTTCGTTGCTCTCTGCGCAAGCGCAGAGCGTACTAAGAATGCATTGAAAGCGCCATGTGGAAGTGCACATTTTGTATTGAATGATACTCAGAAGTTTTCTCATTTTTTCAGTTATTCAAAGTTTAGTAACCAAATTCGATATGTCAGTTCACCATTTCCATAAAGAAAATGTGAATTTATATTTATTTACGCAAATGGGAACCGCGAAAAAATGCTTCACTATTCGGTCTATAATGAAGCATCTTTTCGCTGTTCGCATTTGCGTAAATCAATATAAATTCACATTTTCTTTATGGAAATGGTGAACTAAAGTATCGAATTTGGTTACTAAACTTTGAATAACTGAAAAAATGAGAACACCACTGAGTATCACTCAAAACCAAAACTAAGAATGCATTGGCAGCACCATGCGAAAATGCACATTTTGTTTTCGACTGAAACTTAGTTATTTTCTCATTTTTTCAGTTATTCAAAGTTTAGTAACCAAATTCGATACTTTAGTTCGCCATTTCCATAAAGAAAATGTGAATTTATATTGATTTACGCAAATGCGAACAGCGAAAAAATGCTTCATTATAGACCGAATAGTGAAGCATTTTTTCGCGGTTCCCATTTGCGTAAAAAAATATAAATTCACATTTTCTTTATGGAAATGGTGAACTGACGTATCGAATTTGGTTACTAAACTTTGAATAACTAAAAAAATGAGAAATCCAGTGAGTTTCAGTCAAAAACAAAATGTGCCTTTTTTCATAGCGATGTCATTGCGACCTTGGTACGGTCTGCGCACGCGCAGCGAGCAACAGAGTTCACGTCGCGAAAAAATAATGTGTTTGACTATATCAACCGCACGGACGATGAAGAAGTTTTTACCCTTTCTCTTGTGATTTCAAGGAGGAAAGGGAAAAATTTACCCTTCCACATGTTGAAGGTCCAATCGCTGACATGGAATTTCTTCATCATCCGTGCGGTTGATATACTCAAACAGTTTATTTTTCGCGACGCGTCAAAAATGCTGTTTTACAGGTCATTTTAATTAGTTATTTTACTAATTGCTTTTTATTGCTCGTAGTCAAAAACGATTTTTTTGGAAACTTAGATACTCTAATTTTTCTATTTTTGTAAAGAAAGTGTAAAAATATTAATTTTTGTGGGAGAATTGGCTGTCGCAAAATTGCGATTTTAGTGCTGGTGTAGTAACCTTTTGGTTTGTTTACATTTCACAACTTGGACATAGCCTTAATTGAAAATTACTTTTTTTGAAAATAACTCGATATAAAAAAATATACAGTGGTTTTTCGAGAAATTGAGAGTTTTATGTCTATAAATATGTTTTTTGGGTGTATTTAGATATGATTATGTGAAAATCGTTGAACTTACTTTTAATACTTTGAAAAATTTTTGATTTTTAGCGTTATTTTGGGATTTTTTTAGTTTTTTCTCACCATTTTTTTACCAAGAGTCTATAACTACGAAATTTAAGTTTCTATCAAAAAATAAGGTAAAGAAAAGTTGTTTGTATTTTCTTAAGCTGTAGTAATATGCAAATAAAAATTTGAAAATTTGAAAAAATTGAATTTTCAAAATTTTGAAATTACTGTAGTTTTTGTAATTTTTGACGAAAATGTCTGGCTAACGAACTTAGCCTTCATTTTTACACCAAGTTTAAGTGAGTTAAATTTAAAAACGATCCGATAAGATTTTCAAAAGTTATCATGGGAACAACATTTTGTGTCTACAGACAGACAGACAGACAGACATACAGACAGACACCATCGCCAAACCATGTTTTTTGGGTTCAGGGGACCCCAAAACGTGAAGATTTCATAAAATTAGCAAAAGTCAATTTTCGAACAAAACTAATACTTTCTCATATGATGAGAATGTAATAAAAATTACTTTTTTTGTAAATAACTCGAAAAGTATAGAGTTTGGCGAAATGGTGTCCGCAGCAAAGTTGTAGCTGACGATGATACGAGAAAAAAAGTCTCTGGTAGCTAGTACCCATATGTAATAGATTTGGAGATAATTGAGTCGGAAAATCGATTTTTTGCCAAAAAAATAATAAAATATATATATATATATATATATATATATATATATATATATATATATATATATATATATATATATATATATATATATATAGAGTGGTTTTTCGAGAAATTGACAGTTTTATGTCTATAAATATGTTTCTTGGGTGTATTTGGGTGAGATTATGTGAAAATCATTAAACTTACTTTTATTTCTTTGAAAAAATGTAGTTTTTTTGCGTTATTTTGAGATTTTTGAGTTTTTTTGACCATTTAAAAGCTTATAACTCTGAAATTTGACTTTTTGACAAAAAAAGTTGTAGAGAAAAGTTGTTTGTATTTTTCTAATCTAAGATAATATAAAGTTAAAAATTTGAAAATTTGAAAAAATTGAATTTTCAAAATTTTGAAATTACTGTAGTTTTTGTAATTTTTGACGAAAATGTCTGGCTAACGAACTTAGCCTTTATTTTTACACCAAGTTTAAGTGAGTTAAATTTAAAAACGATCCGATAAGATTTTCAAAAGTTATCATGGGAACAACATTTTGTGTCTACAGACAGACAGACAGACATACAGACAGACACCATCGCCAAACCATGTTTTTTGGGTTCAGGGGACCCCAAAACGTGAAGATTTCATAAAATTAGCAAAAGTCAATTTTCGAACAAAACTAATACTTTCTCATATGATGAGAATGTAATAAAAATTACTTTTTTTGAAAATAACTCGAAAAGTATAGAGTTTGGCGAAATGGTGTCCACAGCAAAGTTGTAGCTGACGATGATACGAGAAAAAAAGTCTCTGGTAGCTAGTACCCATATGTAATAGATTTGGAGATAATTGAGTCGGAAAATCGATTTTTTGCCAAAAAAATAATAAAATATATATATATATAGAGTGGTTTTTCGAGAAATTGACAGTTTTATGTCTATAAATATGTTTCTTGGGTGTATTTGGGTGAGATTATGTGAAAATCATTAAACTTACTTTTATTTCTTTGAAAAAATGTAGTTTTTTGCGTTATTTTGAGATTTTTGAGTTTTTTTGGCCATTTAAAAGCTTATAACTCTGAAATTTGACTTTTTGACAAAAAAAGTTGTAGAGAAAAGTTGTTTGTATTTTTCTAATCTAAGATAATATAAAGTTAAAAATTTGAAAATTTGAAAAAATTAAATTTTCAAAATTTTGAAATTACTGTAGTTTTTGTAATTTTTGACGAAAATGTCTGGCTAACGAACTTAGCCTTCATTTTTACACCAAGTTTAAGTGAGTTAAATTTAAAAACGATCCGATAAGATTTTCAAAAGTTATCATGGGAACAACATTTTGTGTCTACAGACAGACAGACATACAGACAGACACCATCGCCAAACCATGTTTTTTGGGTTCAAGGGACCCCAAAACGTGAAGATTTCATAAAATTAGCAAAAGTCAATTTTCGAACAAAACTAATACTTTCTCATATGATGAGAATGTAATAAAAATTACTTTTTTTGTAAATAACTCGAAAAGTATAGAGTTTGGCGAAATGGTGTCCGCAGCAAAGTTGTAGCTGACGATGATACGAGAAAAAAAGTCTCTGGTAGCTAGTACCCATATGTAATAGATTTGGAGATAATTGAGTCGGAAAATCGATTTTTTGCCAAAAAAATAATAATATATATATATATATATATATATATATATATATATATATATATATATATATATATATATATATATATATATATATATATATATATATAGAGTGGTTTTTGAGAAATTGACAGTTTTATGTCTATAAATATGTTTCTTGGGTGTATTTGGGTGAGATTATGTGAAAATCATTAAACTTACTTTTATTTCTTTGAAAAAATGTAGTTTTTTTGCGTTATTTTGAGATTTTTGAGTTTTTTTGACCATTTAAAAGCTTATAACTCTGAAATTTGACTTTTTGACAAAAAAAGTTGTAGAGAAAAGTTGTTTGTATTTTTCTAATCTAAGATAATATAAAGTTAAAAATTTGAAAATTTGAAAAAATTAAATTTTCAAAATTTTGAAATTACTGTAGTTTTTGTAATTTTTGACGAAAATGTCTGGCTAACGAACTTAGCCTTCATTTTTACACCAAGTTTAAGTGAGTTAAATTTAAAAACGATCCGATAAGATTTTCAAAAGTTATCATGGGAACAACATTTTGTGTCTACAGACAGACAGACAGACATACAGACAGACACCATCGCCAAACCATGTTTTTTGGGTTCAGGGGACCCCAAAACGTGAAGATTTCATAAAATTAGCAAAAGTCAATTTTCGAACAAAACTAATACTTTCTCATATGATGAGAATGTAAAAATAATTCATGCTCAAACTATTACTGGGATGATCTAAATGAACTTGTCGATCGTTTACGTCTACTTATAGCATCACGAGAAGCTGGCAATCCAAGTCACAACAATGAAGTTATGAGGATTCTTGAAGAACTACGTGAATCTAAAATTATATATTAAGAGGATACATATCAACTTTAAATCAGTACTATGATGAGTATTGCTGTATATACATATAAATATTTATTTTTTAAATTATGGATAGTAAAAAGTTAACAGTGGTCACAGAATTACATAGAGAAGCTCGGAGAAATTATCCACGTCGAAAAGTACAATTGCGTGGTGTAGGTAAAACATGGCAAGCAGATTTGGTTGAAATGATACCATATTTGAAAGTTAACAAAGGATACAAATATATGTTAACTGTAATAGATACATTTTCCAAGTATGCATGGGCAGTAACTGTAAAAGTAAATGTAGGAAAGATGTTTCTACTGCTATGAAATCTATACTTGTACATAGACGTGTACTTAATAATTTACATACCGATAGAGACAAAGAATTTTATAATTTAATATTCGAAAATTTAATGAAATCATATAAAATTAAGCTGTATTCAACATTTTGTAATTTAAAAGCATCAATAATTGAAAGATATAACAGAACATTCAAAAATATGATGTAAGTAAAAATTATTTTTTACTTTTGCATATGAAAGAACAACTCAAAAACTATAGAGTGATATAAGTAACTCAAAATGAAGTTTTTTGCAGCAAAGGTCCCTTTCATCGTGGGGCGTCACAGATGCAAAGGAATTATTAAAACGCATTTCAAAACAGAGGAAAATTTTAACTAAAAAGGCAAAATTCAAAGTTGGCAACAAAATTCGAGTCAGCAAGAATAAACATGTTTTCGAGAAAGGATATACACCAAATTGGTCAACTGAAATATTTACCATCTCTAAAGTTGAGCCAACATAACCAGTAACTTATAAGCTGAAAGATTATCAAGATCAACCCATCGAAGGTGGTTTCTACGAAAAAAAAATTTTCTAAAGTGAAATATCCAGATATATATCTCATAGAAAAAGTTCTTAAGAATCGTCGTGATGAAGTGTTTGCAAAGTGGTTAGGTTTTGATAATTCACATAATAGTTGGATAAAAAAGACAGATATGTTAAAGTTAAAGTTAACTTTTTGAAAAGTTAAAGTTAATTTGACTAGTATTATTGTTTTCCTCTAATAAATATACTAAACATTTTAATACAATCTTTGTGTTATGAAAACATTAATACCAGTCAAATTGAAGTTATCTTTTTTAAAAGTTAAAGTTATCTCTTTGAAAAGATAAAGTTAACTTTTTTAAAATTTTAAGTTAACTTTTTGAAAAGTTTAAGTAAATTTTTTAAAAAGTTAAAGTTAGCTTTTCTTACTTTAATAGATTTTAATACTGAAAAGAATGTATAATTACAACGAGTAGTACAAGAGGGTTACAACTTGATTCTTGAAGAGGACGAATGTTTTATCCAAAAATATTTTTTTTGAGCAGGCTTCAACTTGACTTTTGTCAAAATAATAATGACATTTTTTAGAAATCTTAAAGCATGTTTTAACCGGATTCTTTAAGAGAATAAAAAAATTGCCTTCAAAACTTTTAGACGGGTTTCATCCTGACTGTTTATGAGAACAAACACATTGTTTAAGTAACCTTTAAACAGGTTTTAACTTGATTAGAAAACAGAAAGTTTAAAATAGTTTGAGAATTTTTTTTCTTGTATAGGAATTATAAAATGAATAATACTGATTTAAATATAATTTACTATTTAGTTAATGTAATATTAAATAATATGCAAGCTAATGTATAAGGTTTTAGTAAATAAAATAGAAATACTATTCGTAACAAATTTTTAGTTTATTAATAATCTTCTAATTTCACCCATCCAATCTTTCATAATATATACAATACTATAATATAAATTTAACATCTAATATTTAAATACGTAGAATATATAAACTATTAATTTCTAAACTTCTAACATCACAACATCATTATCATCATTCGCTTCGTTTCAGATTTTATAATGTCCCCAAGCAAGACCTTTTATCGTCATAAGGACTCAATGCTATTTTTGTCTGCTTTAGTGTATGAACATTGTGTAGTTTTGATCTTATAGAATATTGTACTCTAGTTTGTATTTTAATATCTCTTAAACAGTACTTATAATCATCGAAAGTAATTGATTTTTTTGTCCTACCTGCACGGAATGCATTTCGGGCACTTAAGGCGGGCGCAAAGTAGCACATTCTGCCCTGGAGTAGGGGAAGCGGGCGGAAAATACTTTACCGCCCGCTGACGTCACACAAGCGGGCGGTAAAGTATTTTCCGCCCGCTCTGAAAGTATTTTACGCCCGCATGTTAATTCTTTGTTTTTTCTATAGAAATGAATAAAAATAAAGCTTATTGTTTAAAATAGAAAATAATATAACCAGGGACCGTCTCCAAAGTTTAGTTTCGTTTCAGTTTCTGAGTCAACACGAAGCTAAATTAAAAAACTAAATTTAGTTTCGAGTCGACACAAAACTACACTAACTAAATTATCACGTCCTGGCACTTTTTCAGGAGACTTGGATTCATTCTGATACCTAGACAGCCTGCACTAGGTAAATCACTAGGTGTCACTAGGTTTATCATTATAGACTTCAAAGAGTCAACATTTATAGAGATTAATTTTTAACTAAAATGAGCGTTTAATCGTGCGTGCCCTTAATGTCATACTTTCCATGCAGTTTGGACAAAAAATTATGTTTATGTTTGCGCATTATGGGCGCAAAGGTGATTACGACTCCGGCGAGATTTCGGGACCTCGGGGACACTTTCGCTCCCTCGGCTTCGCCTCAGGCGCAAATTGTGTCCCCTCGGTCCCTTCATCTCGCCATCGTCGCAATCACCTATTTTACGCCCTTGATACAAAAATAACTATTTCACAACTACCGCTTTAACCCATTTTGCTTTTTTTAAAAAATCTTCTTCCTTTACACGAATACTGTAAATTTTACTTCGTAAACCAACAAATTCTGTTATTATTCGTCCATTACACTCATCTTTCCACTCTCTTTATTGTATTGAATGAACAAGACCACTTTCTACTGTTTGTTTAAGCGCACGATAATGGAGAATATACTTTTGTTTTGGTAGGAGGGTAGTGAGTAATTTCTCTTGTTTTGATCCAGGTGGCTTTGAGTGTTCTGGACAAAATGATAAGTCACTATGACTTTCATGTTGATCTTGTGGATACTCTAAATCAATTTCTAATATATAACCAATCTTTGAATCATTTTTAACATTTTTAAAATTAAAAGTTTTATCACCATCTTTTACCCACTCAAAACCACCAGAGGGAAGTTCTTGAATCATAGCCCAACCATAAAGGTTTTTAGCATCCAAATATACAATGTAAAATGGATCTTCATTTTCATTATAATTTTTCATGTACGGATTATTGGCATAAGCATATCTGTTTGAACATTGGCTAATCCCCCCTCTTATACCACGTTCAATAAACATAACCATATCTATATTTGTAGGAAGTTCCAACTCTACATCTGTATATTTTAACATGGCATCTCAAGTAAGTCCATGTATTGTGTAATAATAAGCTGGATCTAAGCCGTATGTATCAAGACACTGGTCTCTTAAATTTTCAAAAACATCTGCGAGTAGTAAAATATCAGTTTAATGTTTAAATATACATACTCGTAGAGATTTTTTCAATTGAATATAGACAAAATATTTTTTGCGTAAATATAATCTTCATTGGTTACATGAGAATCATTTAGGGTACTGTAAAATTTCTCTTTTGCAGGTAGTTGTGTCTCATTTAATTTCAATTTATTGTCTAAATACTCATACGGAAAAATTCCTTTGCGTGTTAATAACTGAATCTTATTGACATCATAAGACTTGAAATTGGAAATGTACTATTGTATATTTTGACAGATATGAAGCCAATTTATCCAAAGATGATGCCATGAAATGAGCCAATGAATTTAAATCTTATATCATTTTCTTGGATATGTTTTGTGAGGGTAATATATTTTTCTTCAGTAATAGGGTGGAGATCAATTCTTGACAATTTAGGTTACACGGTTGATGAGCTGCACCTCTATATTTACCAGTCATGTGACAATGATCCCTAACCTTAATCTCACCCTGCATAATCACTTTCCTACAAATGTGGCGCTTATTATTTTTTGCAAAATCATTCTTTTGTTCAACACTCAAAATTTCCATCGGATTTATAGTTTAAAATACAGGTTCAAGTGTATTAGCAACTTGCTTCAATTCATGAGCAAACCATTTCACTGCATTTTCTTCATTAATGGGAGGTGCTTTGTACACAGATTTTGTATTATTACATCTTTGTACACTACATTTGAGATAATATCCAATGCTTAGAAGTTTATGATTTTAAACAATTACTGTATTACCTCCTATAGATGAAGAATCTGTTATAGAAAGTAATAAGCTTTCACAGTCTGCATATATAATAAATGGAGCACGCTCCTAGTTTTAAAAGTTTTTAAATTTTAGTTCATTTTCATCTGGATTTGGTAAACTAATTTTTGTTTTATTTAAAAGGGAACAAGTTAATGTATGTGTAGAAAGTTTATCTTGATTATGAAAATAATGCAAATAGCGATTGTAAATATACTTCTTATGTTCTTGTTAAGATAACTGAAAGCTAAGAAGTCGTGATAAATTTTTAATCCAAACATAATGATATTTAGTTTTAGCTTTGTCCAACTTATGGTTTTTGTAATTATCTTGAATTAATAAAAGATTAACATGCTTTTTTATGTTTGAAGTTAGATAAAGTTAAACCACGTTAAATTTATTATAATTTTTTTAACGTTTGTTTGCTTTAGGAATTTCAAGACCATATACAGTAATGGAAATAGGGTTTTGTTTTTCAAATTTTGGGATTTCAGCAACAGAAACGGGGAAGTTAATTCCGTTAAAATTTAAAACAATTTTATATTCTATATAACTTTTAACTTAGTTGGGATTCGCAGTTTGAGGTGGATAGAGCGCGGAAAGTATCGACCACTTTAAGCATTCATTATCATTGTCATGAACATTAATGCGAGCTCTTTTCTTTTAATGAACTCAGGTAAATCTATGAAAGAACCAACCTTAATGGGGTTGTATCTACTGAAATTTACATCTAATCTGAGAATTGAATCAAGTCGCCAATTTGAATCTTTTTCTTCAAAATCTTCACAAAGGCGTAGCGTTATTTGTTTAATATTTTCATTATAGAAGTAATGTAAATCAGTTAAAGGGAAAATTTCTTTTGTACTCGCGGTAAAAATTTTTATATAAAAAATTATCGAATCATTAGGTAGAACTTGTTTATACTTTGTTTGAAAAACTGTGTAAACTTTAAGTGATCCATCTTTTAAAACTCGTTCTACCTGATCTTTAAAACTGAGTAAGCATCATTTAAGAAATCATTAGTATCTAAATGTGATATATTTATAATACTTCCGTTTTCAAGTTTGTTGTTAAAGGCCCTGTCAGTAACTGCCCATTAAGTTTTATCATGTAAGTTATTTAGTCCAGCTCCACGTTTCATAAGCTCATTTACTTGGCATTCATAATATTTTAGTTGTAATAGCAAATGTTCAATCCTTCTTTTATGAGAACCCTCAATTATGCTACGTCGCGAAAACTTTGTTAATAGAGCAGTATGATTTTTACACTTATTATGACACTCAAACGCGCTTATTAAACAATCATTGCCTTCTTTAGATTTAATAGATTGCAATTCCCCCTGAACAATATCAATGCAAGTTTGTAAAACTATAGAAATTTCAATAATGCTGTCTTAGGATACTACTTGGGATACTACTCGCACTTGAAATAATACTTTTGCATATGGGTTTCTAACTATTCGCGACATATTAATAATAAAAATTTTTTTTAATGATAATTATAAATTTTTTTTTTAATTTTTGAAACAAAGAAGCAGAAGCTGAAACAAATAAAATAGAAAATGTTGTCCTCAGCTAACAGTTGTCCACAGCTAACTCTGCTTCTGACATGTCTTCAACGATAGGAGGAGGAAAGAGTATGAAGTCGTCAATAGCTAACACTTCATCTTTTAAATGTCTTCAAGAACCAGAGATATGTGAAAAACAGACTTTGAAAATCTGGAATACATTACAACCATTTTTAATCATTAAAGACAATTGATACGTAAATTATATGCAATGCATATAATATTGTTCAAATAACCTACACAAAGAAAGAGTTGATATAACAGGTATCACTCCTGCGCCAACCTCCGCTTTAACCTCTGAAAAAGTTGTAGCTACGTCCACTTCTGCAATGCTTAAACAAGCAGTGGGCGGCAGTTTGCTACTACTGTAAAGACGGTGGGCCCGTAGCAAGAAGACTAGAGACAGGAGAGCCAACTCGCCTGCTTGTTCATAGAGAGCAGTGGTCCCGATTTTAACGGACGACAGGGCGTACTACCCCGAGGCGCACTAGTCTTCTGCACATCCCAACACATGCATAACTTTATAAACTCTGTCTGTGTGTCTTTAGATAATGTATGTTTGTTTTGTTTACAATTTTCTTGGTTATGTGCAAGTTCTGTGCCAGTTGATTTTGAAAATACTAAAAAAAAGGCCCCAAAAGAGACAGTGTTGCATAAATAATTATACAGGTGGCGATAAAAATTGTTAGGAGAATTATTGTCATCTTTATTAGTTTTTATAATTTATAAATCCTTTTTAAAATCTTTGAAATATCGTAGAGCGTTAAATTTGAAAAGTTAGTTTATTGGGAAAAATTCCTTATTTGGAGGTTATAGTTAACCTCAAATACAATGCTAGAACAGAAATAAATATAATTGCAGCGATAATAAATATATAATAAATTATATATTATAATAGGAGCGATAGCAATTTATAATATAACATGCCTTTTTTTTATTGTAAGATAAAAAATGGTTATGAAAATCCCTTTACAAATTTTATTATTTAAATTAACACTCTTCATCAAGACGAATCATAATTAAAAACACTAGTGTTAAATACACTTCTCACTTTTTTAGAATCTTTTGTATTAAAAATATTAAGTTCACTTAATATTTACACTTATTATTCAATCTGAAGGAGATAATAACAAACTTGCAGCTGTTACAGCTGTCAGATGGAATACATATATATATAAAATACACACAGTTATGCATGTGTTGGGATGTGCAGAAGACTAGTGCGCCTCGGGGTAGTACGCCCAGTCGTCCGTTAAAATCGGGACCATCAAAAATACTCGAGTTGGCTCTCCTGTCTCTAGTCTTCTTTGCCCGTAGACTGCAACTAAAAAACACATTACGCCAAAATCTATGTCTAATTTAACCTATTTTTTGACCTTTAGGTCAAAAACATAAATCAAAGCATATATCAAAATTGACCTATTTTTTGATCTAGGTGAAAAAGAGGATAAATAACGAATTAAAATACATGTTTAATTTTACCTATTTTTTTGAGCTACGGGTTTTAAAAGGGGCCTTAATGTGGGCCTTCACATTACGTCAAAATTTGATCTGTGTTTTACCAGAGGTCAGAGCTTGCCCCCTCAAATAGAAGCGCGAAATAGGACTATGCAAAAGAAAATTTTTTTACTTGCAGGCTGGTATGTTACTTCAAAATTGATGACAAAGATTGAAAATTTGAGAATGGCTAATATCATAAGATCGGATTTTACAATCTTTATATTATCTATAAATAGAAGTAAATATAAAATCAGGGGGTTGGCGCGCGAAGCGCGCAGGGGAGCGGAGCCCCCTAGCATATATATATATATATATATATATATATATATATATATATATATATATATATATATATATATATATATATATGTCTATCTCATAACAAGATATCGCCGCAACCGTCGCTGTTTTAAGATTTTCTGGCCTGTAAGTCAAGAATTGGCCTGTAGTTTCTCCCTTTAAAATTTAGGTCAATTTTGAGGGCATTTTTGACTTAGACGTCAAAATTTGACAAACAATTCCCGCTACCCTCAAAATTTAGGTCAATTTTGAGGGCAGTTTGGCCTAAACGTCAAAATTTGACAAATAATTCCCGCTACCCTTAAACTTTAGGTCAATTTTGAGGGCATTTTTGACGTAGACGTCAAAATTTGACAAACAATTCCCGCTAACCTCAAAATTTAGGTCAATTTTGCGGGAAGTTTTGACCAACGGGTAAACAGAGGCCCACAAACGTCTGTTACATTACGTCGAAATCTGCATGTAATTTTACATTCCTTTTTTACCTACATGTCATAAACGATCAAATAATGACCCTTAATTTATGTCTAAATTTATGTCAGATTTGGTTTATTGTTAAAGCTGCAAGTAAAAAGGGTCGTAATAATGCCTTTGATGATACTGCAAAATCTATGCTAAATTTAACCAATTTAAGCAAACTTTAAAAACTCATTGAGTTCACCGTATTATAATACACAGAGTCACATCAGCGGCAGTTCCAAGTCGGCCACCAGATGCGCTAGTTTAGCTGTTTAAATCGCCAATTGAGTTTTTGCAGTCTTTTATAATTTTTCCAAAATTAAATTTTTTTAAAATAAAAATGTTTATGTTCCTTGAATCTGGATTATTGTACACGCTGTTCATTTTTGTAAATGATTTGACAATTAAAATAATATTATCGATTTCGGATTCTACAATATTTCTAACATTGACAAAATTACCATCATTAAGAAGTCAGTGGACCTCTATTATGTGATTTCAATAAAAAGTATGGTTTTTTTATTTGTGATTGATTAACACTTTCGCGCTCGGAATAACGACGAGCAATTTGCTCCAAAGCCCTTTCTTAATATTCGTTTAATTGATGACATCTCGTTTTCAAATTTAAAAGCACTAAAGGTATCAAGTGTTCCATACTTTTTTACATCGTCACAGATGTATAGTAAATTGTGTACATTATGGGAAATAAATTGCTTACCATAAATGCTTTGAAAGCTGATAACAAATTGTTTTAACATTTCGTGACTTTTATTTACAACTCCGGGTAGTAGAATTAAAATTGGATTTACAAGAATTGACGTAGCAGTGTGCAGCAATAAAAAATTTTCATAAATTTTTTTATTTACAATATTTTTTAGAACGATTGGCCCTGTATATAAAAGAAATGTTCTAAATTCGGTTTTTCATTACACCTAGCAAGATAAGGTGCATATAGTCGAGGGGAACCGATATTATGCAACCAAAATTTGGAATTTTCTTTAGAATACTTTCCTTTCATGAATCACATTCTTAATACTTATTTCTGGCAAATTTTCTGTCGGTCTTCACGCAAAAAGGTCCAATTCCGGGAAAGCAAACTGTTCCTTTTCGTTTTTTCCCATTTCGTTTATTTTTGCGTCTAATGTATTCCCCTTTGATAAGGCATTTTGGGCAGCTATTGTACCCTGTGTGTCCTTTTAAATACAATATAAAAGATTTTGCTGGAGCATCGCAAATTATAGCCCAACATGCAATTAAAATCTTTTTTTATCCAAAGCCATTTTTAACAAAACCAGCTAATTTTTGCACAAATTCCTCTAAAAACTTATTAGCATTAGTTGGTTTCTTTTTACCATAAAATTCTGCAACTAAATAAACTTTTTTGTATTCCGCTGTGAACACGAAATTAGCCACAGACTTTCAGTGCCGGAACGAGAAATTGGCAGATCATCAACATTAAACGTTAAATTGAGCTTTTTTATTTCTTTGTTTTCAGCAGAATATTCATGGAGAATAGCTTTTATTGCTCGCTCCAAACCAAAATAATAATATTTTCCTTCTCCTAATTTTGAAATTTTAACGTTTCTCGTTGTTCCCATTAACGTTCTCGCATCCGAGGGTATGGGGAAGGGAAAAAACGGTTTAAGAAGAAGAAGTAATGCTGTTAATACCACTAAACTAATGTGAAAGGTTAGAGCCCATTGACGTAATGAATTCTTAAACAGACTCCCTCCTTAATTGCTGTGCATATCATCTTCATCTTCACTTAACTCAATCGAATTATCAACCTCAGAATCATTTGAAATAGAATCATCGGAAAAGAAATCATCCATGAAGTCGTCATCGAAGATTGAACTTCCACAGCTGTCGTCGAAAACTAATGTCTCCTCGGTGTTCTGAGACGTCCTCTCTTTAGAAGTATCCTCATCCCTATTGAAAATCAACTTGTTAGCCAAAATAACATAAATTTAATTATTTTAATCTTAATTATTTTTAAGCACCACAAGAGGTATAAAATGCAGAGAAGGAACGTCATTAACTAAGTATATGAATACACTTCATTTTTTTCTATGTTTCTCAGAAAAATAATAAATAATTACACTTACACAAAATAATAAAGTTTTAAATTGTAATTTTATATTTCCCCGAATATTTCTTGATTTAAAATTTTTTCTCTGGTTAAAATGAAAGTAAAAAATTAAAATTTAAATAAAGAAAAAAATTTTTGGTGCAGTAGAGACTCCATCTACAGTACTAATTGATTCAAGCCCTTGCCCGGATAATCAAAAATCCCGATTATTGGAAAAAGTATCAATTAAACGAATTATCGATTTACGGGCTTCACAGCGCCCCTAAAAACTATTTTAGGGGAAATAGGATACTATAAATTAAGAAATAGGGAAATTTTAGGGAACTATAAAAATTGTTTAACCACTTCGGCGGCATGGCGTTCCAATTGGCGTTCCATGAGTTAGTGGCAGAAGCGGCAAAAAAAGCGAAAATGGCGTTCCTATTTAAACTTAATTCCTAAATTCTGTAAACAAATTAAGTTTACCAAACCAAATGTTATTTATTATTTGAGATAAATGAAGATGAATAGGACAAGAAAAAATAATTTTTTAGAGATTTTAAATGGTTTTAAAAAGGTTTTAATGTAGCCAATTTTTAATACTTTTTACGAATGGCGTTCCAATATTCACACAAAATAGTTCACAATTTTGAATCCGCCTATTTGAATTTTCAAAAATCCGTTTAAGATTCATAATCTCGAATAATAAATAACATTTAGTTTGGTAAACTTAATTTGTTTACAGAATTTAGGAATTAAGTTTAAATAGGAACGCCATTTACGCATTTTTTTGACGCTTCTGTCACCTACTCATGCGACGCCAATTGGAACGCCATGCCGCTGAAGTGGTTAATAAATAAATATAAATTATTTATTCTAAACTTACCCTCTTTTTGCAGAACCGTATGAAAAAGCGTCTTTCTCACTCTAATAAAGCGTTTATAATAGAAGTTTTCCATTATAAAAAAGAACAAAATTGACAAAATTCTAAATAATTTTTTTCTTTCTCAAGAGATGACTCATTAGAAACAAGAAATGAGAATAAAAAGACCTTCTGCCACGTAAAAATTGTCCAAAAAAAGTACTGGTGGGGGGAGTGGAGGGGAAAATAATGGAATGTAAAAATAAAGGTTTACTCACAACTGCTTGACGAAAGCAAAGCATGAAGTAGAAAAGAACAAAAATATATATATATATATATATATATATATATATATATATATATATATATATATATATATAATTTTATAAATAATTATATTTTATTTTTAAATACTTTGATGTATTGAGTGTTGATGTATTGTTGTAAAGCTTGTGATAGTCATTTGTTTTTTATCGTGAATCCAAGTAACAAAAAAAGAATTAATCGGTTATTTGGATTTTATTTCAGTGTATAAACAACTTCCATGAAATAAAAAAATACTTTTAAAAAACAAACGACTAGCACAAGCTTGAATTAAAGTTATACACAAAATCAAAATAACAGCAATGTTTAAAAAAAGGCAAATCCAATACAGTTTTAGAAAAACCATCCGCCATAATGAATCCTTCATTTAAAATTTTAAAAAATGGATGTAAGTTTCGTAATCAGCGACCCTAAAAACCCCCGAGTAACGAGTTTCAGGCAAATCTAATTCATTTTTAGAAAAGCCATCAGCCATATTGGATCCGCCATTTTATATTTTCTAAATCTGACTTTGGATTCGTAATCAGCGACCCTTAAAACCCCCGCGTAAAAACTTTTAAGTGAATCCAATTAGATTTTAACAATTTTCTTCGCCCTATTGGATTTTATCCGCCATTTTGAATTTTCAAAATCTGAGTTACGATTTGTAATCAGCGACCCTGAAAACCCCCGAGTAACAAATATCAAGTGATTCGACAGAGTTTAAAAAAATTTCGTCTGCCATGTTGTATCCGCCATTTTGAATTTTTAAACTCTGACTTTGTTGTCGTCATCAGGGACATAAAAAACACTTAACTGTCCAATTTTTAAAAAATCTATTAAGTTTTGCGAAGTTGTTCACATGGCTACGATTTTGTAAATAAAATTCACTTTTGACGCCATTTTGTGTCCGCCATTTTGAATTTTTTTTTTCGGAATACCCCTATCTCATAGGGAATATATTTTTGACGCGTTATTTAGTACTTTTAGATGTATTCCAAGATGAATACATGTACTAAAATTGAAAAAACTTAAAAAAAAACATAAGAATTTTTTTTTCAAACATATTCAATTTGTTTATATATAAATTTATAAAATTTTTCGGAACGCCATTCAAAAGAGTGGTTTTTGGTCAATAAGGAAATATTATTTCGGAATTTTTTCTGTTAAATTTTTATGTTAATATATAGTGTCAAACTTTGATCCAAAAAATTGTACATTTAGGCGTTAATGGGTTAAGTTACAAATATATTTACAAAATTATTTAAACAAATGAGCCGCTGGAAAATAAAACCACACATAAATTTTATACATGCGTTTGACTTGGCTCCTGGTGACTGAAAAATCGATGGTCATTAAAATCAAAAACTTCCAGTGAAGAAAATGTTTATTAAGGTGTAATACATATTTTTGCCAAATAGTTTTATTCTAGAATTAACTGTTTAGGAAATATTATTGTTAAACTATTTTCTGTCAAACGCGCGTGAATCAAGAGTCTAACGTAAGTGTTGAGTTGGCAACGCTAAGTCTCAAGGTTACGTTTTTAGTCGTGTGTTTAGTCCGCGCATTTGACAGAAAATAGTTTTTTAATCTTGTTTACGAAACAGTTAATTCTGGGATAAAACAACTTGGCAAAAATATTTATTATACCTTAATAAACATTTTCTTCACTGGAAGATTTTTAATTACTAAAAATTTTTCAGATAAACGAAGCCCTCAAACATTATAAATAACAGTTTTGACACTGTGTAAGAAAAAATTAATAACTTTTTTTAATTAAAATATTTTTTCTAACACACGCACCGAAAGTACACTATTTCCTACGTGTTTAGCGAGAGAAAAGTGTATGATTCCCTGCGAGCGGGAGGGAGGAAAAGTAACTTACATTCTCGGTAATGTTGTTATTTGGAACGAAGTATAAATCAAAGTATGACCATTATGTTAGTAATGTAACTTACGTAACTAGAGTAACTTACGTAACTAATCGATTTTACGTAAGTTACGTCACTAACCAATTACTTTCGGTATACGTGCGTTAGAAAAAATAGTATGTGCAACTTGGGAGGGAAATGGATGATTTCCGACGAGTGTAGTTTGCAGTTCGAGGCTCAGTCGGCTATACCAGGACCATATAATATGCCTTCCTCTTCTTTACTATCACTTACATTCTATTGACAATTCATAATATTTTACTGCCAAAGAAGCAAAAAAATAGAGCGATCTCGCGCGCATCGTTTGAAATGCGTTTCGAAGCATTTGAGGTTTTACACTTATGTATGCTATAGCGACATTTATACTTCGAATTTTGGATTAACAATGTAGGATCATATTCTACAGATGGTAAACTAATTTTTGAAGCAAAAAAAAAACGTGTAAAAAAATTCAATTTTACACGAGTTTCCCCCTTAAGAGCAGGTGTTATTGTGCAGTTATAATTAACAGTTTTTTCAAATTTTGCAGGTTTCTGCTTTAAAAGATTGGGAAAACAAAGATCTCACAGTATTACAGTGGCAAATATGCTTAACCATCTTTTAACATTTGAAGCTGGTCAGTCCTTCACATATAAAGGAAAGTCAGTAAAAAACCAGCTTTTCAAAGCCTTAGATTAAATTCTATAATCATTCGTAAAATTTATTACATATATTAATCTTTTTTTAAATTTACATTTTTACAATTTATTAAATTTTTCCTTTTAGATACCATGCGCAAAATTAATAACAATAGAGAGCAAAATTGTCGTCTGTCCTATCCCATCTACCCCTACTCTTAAGTAACATTTCAAACATATCCTCAAAATCCCCACTCTATCTTCACTTACAGGTCACTGGGTAAATAAATAATATAATAAAATAATATAATAAACAAGTTGTTCATTTCATGACCATTAAGCTTCCTCTATATCCACAAGAATCAGTAACATACACACACTGAAAAAAAATTATTTTTTGAGAGGAAAATTCCTCTTGCAAAAATCCTTTTGAATCTTCATTTTAGATCAAATCAACATGAAAACCAAATTATGATTTTTCAGAAGCATATCAATTGAAGCATTCATTCTTCTCAAATAAATTTCTTCTTGATATATCAAGAAATATTCATGAATTAAATATAATTATAGTGCGATTTGCAAATTTTTGAAAAACTATGCATAAAAGGGTTCGTCCAGAAGATTTGTTAAAAATAAAATTATATAAATAATTTATAAGTTGTTATATAAATATTTAGTAAAATTTAAACTTTCATATCCAAACTGCTTCTTTTTTTTATGATAGGGGAAGAGGTTCGGTTGTGGGCATGGTTCGGTTGTAGACAACCACGCAGAAATTTTGACAAAAATGAGATTTGTCTAATTTGGCAAAATAGGTCAAATCTGACCTATTTTTTGACCTAGGTGAAAAAGAGGATAAATAACGAATTAAAATACATGTTTAATTTTACCTATTTTTTTGAGCTACGGGTTTTAAAAGGGGCCTTAATGTGGGCCTTCACATTACGTCAAAATTTGATCTGTGTTTTACCTACAGGTCAGAGCTTGCCCCCACAAATAGAAGCGCGAAATAGGACGTCAAAGCCTATGCAAAAGAAAATTTTTTTACTTGCAGGCTGGTATGTTACTTCAAAATTAATGACAAAGATTGAAAATTTGAGAATGGCTAATATCATAAGATCGGATTTTACAATCTTATATTATCTATAAATAGAAGTAAATATAAAATCAGGGGGTTGGCGCGCAAAGCGCGCAGGGGAGCGGAAAACATTTTTTTTAAAACATTGTTATATGTATTAAGGTAAAATGATTTATACAAACTATCCATTTTCTACTTAATTTAATCTTTTCTGGATCTAAAGCTCTCAATGACATGACAAGTCTTCCTGCATGTAAGCGAGGGTCAAGGTGACTTATCCTTTAATTAAATTTTTAAAGTGTTGGAAAAATAATTGTAACTCCACTACAGAAAACTACTTTAACACAGAGACTAGATGAGTTTTCACGAAGAAAACAGTTTTCACAATGACAGGTACACTTAAAGGTTTTGCGAAAAATTTTCTCCCACTTCATGTTTAAAGATTGTAAAAAATAAAAAATATATAAGTATTTTTATGATAGGGTCGCAGGTAGCTAAAATGCGTACATAGTTTTGGAGAAACACAATGCTCGCGCGGTATCTCGCAAACGCTTGGTCCCTCGCGGTTCTCTATACGATTTTTGAAATTTTTGGTTTATGCAAAGTGGGCGGTGGTGGGTGATAGTATTGAAAATATACATATAAAGCAAAAAAGAAAGTGGGTGGGAGAGGGGGGGTGGTTAACTAAAAGGTTAACTAATTTGAAATAAGTTAAGGGATAAGTGGGTGGTGTAAGGGGGTGGTTGCAAAGGACAAGATGTACACAGGTTAGGTAGAATGTAAAAAGGGGGGGGGGTGAAAGTAGGTTGTATTGGCATATTCCACGTCTAAAAGGGTGGATTTTGCATAAAACTGAAAGTTTAAACTTTTTGTAAAAACAATTTAAGCGAACTGTCAAAACTCATGGAGTTCACCGTATTGTAATACACAGAGTCGCCCAGCGGCAGTTCCAATTCGGCCACCAGATGCGCTAGTTTTGCTGTTTTAATCGCCAATACAATTTTTTTAATATTCTTATCGAAACTTTTAATTATTTAAAAAATTGTTAACAAAACTTTGTCAAAATTTAATTATTTAAATTTTTTTTTTAATTCTTTGCAAAAATTTAATTATTTTTAAAAACTTTCTTTAATTTTATATGAATTCTATTATTTATAAATTTTTTATAAATTTGTTTCTTCTTGAAAATGTTTTTAAAAATCGTCAAACCAAATCAATTATTTCGTATTATAAATGTGATAAATAGTGCATGTTATTTTAAAAGCCTGGAAAATTTTAAAACTAAATTTTAAATTGAAAAATTAAAAACTTTTAAATAAACAAAAAACCCTGAACCAGTGTTCAATAAATGCCTCATGCAAAACAAATAATAACAATATATAATATAACAATAAAAATATTTTTTTCATTTCTATTGTTATTTTAGGACAAATGCAATTTCCTACCGTCTCACTGAGCTTTCACGTCCAATAGCAAAGCGTAGTTTTTGATTTTTTAATTGCGATTTACGGAAAAACTACTGAAAATTTTTAAAAAGTACAAAGAACTTTTCGTCTCAGTTTTTTAAGTAGATTATGCCCCTTTAATATGTACACCCTCGACTGGGACGCCCTATATATGTGGACAACTTGATGTCCCCAAAAATCGTATATTGATAAATGAAAATATCAAACAGATCTACCAAGATTGTTTTGATCTTAAGATAGCCAATCAGGATATAAATTTTGTTTCACGCAAAATTTGCAGTTCCTGTTACACAATGTTAACTCGTTGGAATCATGAAAAAGACGATGAACTAAAGATTATAAAGCCAACTTTGTGGGAAAAACCATTAAATTAAAAAGATTGTTATTTTTGCAACACCAATGTTTAAGGATATAATAACAAAAATAAAAAGAACATATTGTATGCTAATGTCCCCACAGTAAAAAAACCAGAAATTGCATGCAATCCACCTTCTTCCAAAACCTTGGAAATTGATAATTGAACTGAAGATGTTCTAGATTTTGAAAATAAAGACATGAGACAGCTAGGTTTTATCGAGACAGAGAAAAAGAATTCCGACAATATTTTACAAAAGATGAAAATCCGTCGTTGGTATATTTCTCAGATGTTGTCGGACTCATGATCAAATTAAAAACAAATATATACAGAGATGAAAATTGGAGGCTATTTATTGACTCTTCGAAAAGAAGTTTAAAAGTAGTACTACTACATAATTCTAATATTTATGCTCCAATTCCAATAGCGCATGAGAAAAAAACCCCTTATATAGCTAGTTAGAATTAAATCCATCAATTTTTTTAAAAAATAGCCCACCTCTTATAATCCAATAGGTTTTTGGATGTTAGAAAAAAATCCTGACGTGATGCATCGCACGACACATTTTGTGGGGCTGAGTAGTCGTAAGATTCAATTATTTATTTTTTATTAATTTATGACATTTGTTACGAAATGTAATATGCGAACAACTTGATTATTTTTTAGATTTCTTGTTGCATTTTTTGTTGGATTCTTGAAAAAGAATATTCACAAAATATATTTTGCGAAAAATAAATATGAATACACGCCTCTTTTGCCTACAAAAATCAATGTCACTTTCGAGTTTCAGAGAAGCAACAGCCATCTAGGGAGAACTCGAGAACAAATGTCATAAATTAATAAAAAATAAATAATTGAATCTTACGACTATTTAACATTTAAATTTTTAAAAAATTAATCTTTTAAAAATATTCAATTTCTATTTAACTTAAATTTTTTCAAAATTAATTATTTTAAATGATAATTATTGTTCTTTATAAAACTTTAATCTTTCTTCTTTAAAATTACTCATTTTAATTGATAATAACAATTGTAACTTATAAAAGTTTAAACATTCTTCTTTAAAATTATAAATTTTGATGTTTTTCGGTAAAAGTAATGCAGGCATTATTTTAATGTCAGTCTCAACCTTGTTTAATGCAGAGAGCAATTATTGAAAAAAATGAAGATAAAACAGTGACATTTATGTCGTTTAACGGCGTAGCGCCGGCGTAAAGTACAGAACCCGGGCGCACCGCTCACTTCGTTTTCAAATTTCTTCTAAAGTTCTGGTCATCCTACTATCCAACTTATATGATTTTTTCGAAAAAAAATGTCAGCTTATCAATAAAAATTTTAAAAAAGTACCCATTAGAGTCAAAATTAAAAAATAAACTTTATTTTTTAAAAAATAGGGCTTAAATTAATTAAGCTGAGTCTCCAATAAGTGCCAACACGCCTGTGCAAGTACCAGTGCCAAACCCATTTAACCCATTAAGGACCAAACGGGCGAAATATTAGTGTTGAATTCGAGGAGTTTTCTTTATATGAAAAGGATCCTTAAAAAAACTAATATATACCATACCTAATGTAAAATTTATCGCTCTTTCAGATTCCGTTGTCAAAATTTGTTTATAACAATTATGAAAAAAGTTATGATTAATTTATAAAAAAACACTATTTTTTGAGAAAAAAATTCATTTAATGGATATTTTCACACAGAAAAATTAACTTGCTATTAAAAAATAGACAATAAATTTGTAAATTCATCCGCCATATTGGATCCACCATTTTGAATTTTAGAAAACTAACTTTATATTCGTAATCAGCGACCCCGAAAACCCCTGAGTAACAAGTTTCAAGTGAATTCAGTTATTTTTTAAAAATTCATTCGCCATATTGGATCCGCCATTTTGAATTTTGTGAAACTGACATCGGATTCGTAATCAGCGACCCCAAAAACCCCCGAGTAACAAGTTTCACGTGAATTTAGCAAGATTTTTGAAAAATTCGTTCGCCATATTGGATCCGCCATTTTGAATTTTTTAAAACTACAATTATATTTTAAAATTCTAATTATATTTGTAATCAGCGATCAGATAAACTCTACCAAATTAATTTTCATGCATGTACATTTGAGTTTTCATTTATTTAACACGTTGGGACTTTTGTGGACCATTTTTCGAGGTTTAGCCGCCATTTTGTCGACCACCATCTTGGAATTAAAAGTTATTTTTTGATACTTTTTGTAGCTGAGGGTCCATGGACGCGATATTTTGAGCTCTCGAGACGATATCCTTAATTTTTCTGTGTGAAAATATCCATTAAATGAATTTTTTTTCTCGAAAAATAGTGTTTTTTTATAAATTAATCATAACTTTTTTCATAATTGTTATTAACAAATTTTGACAATGGAATCTGAAAGAGCGATAAATTTTACATTAGGTATGGTATATATTAGTTTTTTAAGGATCCTTTTCATATAAAGAAAACTCCTCGAATTCAACACTAATATTTCGTCCGTTTGGTCCTTAATGGGTTAAAATGTATTGGAGATTGGCACTGGCACTTGCACATACATTGGCACCTATTGGAGACTCAGCTTAAAATGTATTGGTGATTGGCTCTTTCACTTGCAGTTACATTGGCACCTATTGGAGACTTAGCTTTAGCGTAAGAATAAGTTAGAGAAAGATAAACAATTAGGCTATTTCAGTTGTGACGTCAGAGTCGATTTCAGAAGTGACGTAAGACAGCTAGAGGGAAAACAAACAGACGACGGAATGCAATTTTTATGGGAGAGAAACAAATTTGGCATTTTTTAAATGTTTTGCAAATTAAATGGATTTTAAACACTTTCTGTCTACATATATGTAATTGAAACGAATTCTGTAAAATAATTGTAGTGAAATTAACACTTTGCATTTTACACAAACTTAAAAATATGCTAAAATGTATGTTTTGGAAGTTAGAAACCAAAAAAATTTGGATAACTGTTATCTTGAAAGTGTTTTTTATTTATTCAAAAATAAAATATAAAATTCATAGTAAATAGAGAAAATAATAAATGGGCATACGCTAATAACGAATAAGGAGATGGATTCAATTTTACCAGGTGACAGTTCTGTGTAAGTATTTTTTGAAATATAATATACTATACACGTGTTATATTATTAGATTATTTAAAAAATTTTGATATTTATTTTTTATAATGCTAACAATAAAAATAATCCCTATATGAAAAAATAATCAGTACTTATTAGGTAAAAATTGTTTTCTTTTACCAACAAAAAAAGAATTATTATACATAATGTGAGTGTAATTAAATTTTGTCCCACGTGTTCATACTTTTTTAATTTATTACTGGATCCATCTTATATTTCTCTCTTTACATTAATAATAATGATATATCTAAATTCCCTCTATAATATCAAAGAAATAAATAAAATCGAAGTACTATTTACATATTCTTTTATTATTTATAAAAAATAAATATCCATTTGAATCTTTTGTATTTTTTTTAGTTTGTCTGCAGAGTTTAGTAAGTTATATATAATTTATTTTTTTATTTATAAAAAGTTTTTGATTGTTTTTATAGAAAAAAGTAATATAAAAAAGTAAAAGAGGGAAAGATATTTTTTTAAGGATTAGTATATATTTGACATGATGTAAGTGTATTTCAATTTTGTCCCCACGTGTTTTTTAAATTAACTACTGGTTCCGTCTTTACATTCTCTCTCATTAAAACAAAATTTACAAATTTCTTTTATTAAAAAAGATAATTAAATGTCCATCCGAAATAAAAAAGTTGATTAATCAATCCCAAATTTTTTATGAGATGTTTCATAAGTTAGTAATTCATCTGCCAACTATTTTTGAATTTTTTAAGAAATTATAAAAAGAGGAGGGGGTAAAGGTTTTAAGTTTTGATGCGACATGCACTACTTTGTTTATTTATTGAACCTTAACGAAACGATAAAAAATAATTTGCGAATATGGGTTTTTAGATTTTTTCATAAACTTTAGATTGCCGTAGTCCATTTTAGAAAAAACTTTTCTTTTGACCAAAATTTTTGAAAATTAAAGGTAAATTTGAACTTTTTTATCTTCGGGAAGGTTTATTTTATTTTTATTGAAAAGCTGAGGTTTTTTCACAAAAGTACTTAATTTCCAGAAAACAAATTTTTTTTCTTTCGAGAAATTAAATATTGAATGTAGCGCGTCACGTTTCCGAACGGACGCTCCTGCTGCGCCGCTGTACTGTACGGTGCATAACGAAATTCAGATTAGTGGCGATAGGTGCGTAAAGATTGTAAGATTGTAAAATTTCTTTCTTTCATGATTGGTTTTCTTTTTTTAAATATTTTTTTGTAATTTTTCATATATTTTTAATATTTTTACATTTTTAGTGGCGATAGGTGCGAAAAGATTGTAAAAGTTGTAACAGGTAATTTGAACTACTCTCTGCATTTTACAGGGTTGAGACTGTCTTTAAAATAGTATACTGCTTGCATTATTGTTGTATAAAATTTTTATTTTATATTTTTTTGTAATTTTTAATGTAATTTCAATTTTTTTATACTTTTTTATTTTCATTTTAATATTTTTTTGTTATTGTATATAATTTTTTACAATTTTTTGTTTTTTATTTCTTCTTAAAATTTAACATTAAATAAAAAGGCTGCAAAATCATGTATTCTTTATTTATATTTAGATTTTGCTTGTGACTATTATTTGGTTCCTTTTTTAACTTTTTTATTTAGACCCTTTATTGAACCAGGTTTTGGAAGTTTTTTGTTAGCAACATTTGATTCCGCCAACACATCATATTTTGCCTCTAATGAAAAACAAAGAATTTTTAGAAAAATTATATATATATATAAAATATATAAAAAAACAATAATGCAAGCATAACACAATAATAAGAAAAAATTAAAAATTTATAAAAAAAATTAAAACTATATACAAAATTACAAAAAAATATGAATTAAAGAAAATTAAAAAAGAACAATAATGCAGGCATTATACTATTTTAGTGACAGTCACAACCCTATAAAATGCAGAAAGTAGTTCAAATTACACTGGTCGACAAAAAGTTACTTTTTATCTGATTCAAAGATCGGGCAATGATATTCTCATAGGATTTCCATCGCTAAACACGAATTCAACCTCTAAAGTGCCCATCACGTCGAGATTTTGAGAAAAATGGACTCTAAGTTTCAAAAACCCTGTTTTTTGCCTTTTTTTGATCACGTGTAGAGAATGATGCTGACGTGCTAGAAGTCTCTAAGTAGGCTTAAATTAAAGCTGGAATTGTCAACAATAAGAATCAAATCCAAAAAGTTCTGAATTAGTTAAATAAATTTATTTAGCACAACTTTTTCAAGTGCGCGCGCGCTCTACTTGTACTCATAGAGCGGTATACTATGACACTCTTCTACTTATTAATTTTAATTGCGCTATTTATTGTTTATCATTTTTGGGATCGCTATTTAATATGAATTTTGAAACCGTCATTTTGAATTGTTAAATAACGTCCTTACATTTAATCAGCAACATTCAGCGATCCCAAAAATGATAAACAATAAATAGCGCAATTAAAATTAATAAGTAGAAGAGTTATATAGTATACCGCTCTATGAGTACAAGTAGAGCGCGCGCACACTTGAAAAAGTTGTGCTAAATAAATTTATTTAACTAATTCAGAACTTTTTGGATTTGATTCTTATTTTTGACAGTTCAATCTTTAATTTAAGCCTGTTTAGAGACTTTTAGCACGTCAGCATGATTCTCTACACGTGATCAAAAATCAATTATTAAAGAAACTGGTAAATAAATGTACAATATTGTTTTGATTGTAATATTTTATAGAATTACAATTTTTAGAGTGAATTAGAATATTATTTAGAGTCAGGGAGAAAGTAAATATTTAGACTGGGAATCAGGGAAAAGCAAAATGAAATTTTTATGGCAATCCTGAACAAAAAAAGTAGTTTGAAGAGTCTCAAATCTGAAAACAATTTTATAAATTGCGTCAACAAAACAACTGTCAGAGTAATAAGATTCCTAACCTCAAAGACAAAACATATCTAAAAGAAATCAACCTATAGTTGATTTTCTACATTGTCCACCATGTTTGCTTTCTTAGTAGGTAAAATACTCACCGTCAAAATTTGGCGCTGTTCTAATTCTCAATTCATTATAATCTTATTTGTAATGAAAATAAATTTTTTCTATTAAATAATACAAATACAAATTAATATGACATAATATAAGCAAGATACATTTTTACTTTTTTAAATATTTTTTTATATCCTTATTGTTTTGAAGAAATATTGCATGGTCAAATCTAGTAGATCAATCTATTACCAACAGAATATTTACAACGCATTGTTTCAAATATGTTAAATTAATTAATGAAAATAAGTATTAATTATAATCAAGAATTACTGTCTTCGGAATGTACCAAAGAAAGAATTGGAAATTATAATATTTTACATATTTCAATTCTTTGATAAATTTATGGGGTCGTTATCTCTCTCTTTAGTATATCTCGCCTATTAATAGTTTAGTAAGAGGATCTTTAGCTCGTCATTACTCTTTATATAAAAAGACCAAAATATTTCAATTTAAATAAGGTATATTTGAAACAGCATAGTTTTGATACAAGTTTTAATTTCTTAAAACCAGATCTCGAAAATATAAACAATAATTAAATGAGGTTATGATTTAATATTCGTGATGAAATAATTTACATAATTTGGAAACGATACTATTTAGTTACTTACGGCGTATTGTCCTTATTTCCTACCGCACTTAAAAAGACAGGAGAAAAGGTCATGTAGAGCTGGTCTTCCCTCTTTTTAGAACGGGCAATTATTTGTTTGATTTGTTACATGTTGTTCACAATTAACAACTTTAATTGGGTCAATTTGAAGCATTCAATTTAATCATTGAATTTTTTCCTTACTCGTTTCGATTTCTAAATCTTTGCGCGACTATCTAATCCGAATATCTATTGTTTTCAACTTGTCTTATGATCGATGTCATAAGTTAAAAACATTTCTAAGTTTGACGAAAGGGTTGCCAAAATTATGGAATATAAAAACGAGAGTAATTGACAATATTGATTTTATTTATGAGGTGGTTTAAATTGTTCCATTATTTTAGTTTGTGTTCACTATTAATTCTCAATCCAAGCTATTCTAAACACTTCATGATTTTAGATTTTAACGTCTACCCGAATTCGATTGCCCGTGGCGAACCCTTGAACCGGTCGAGTTTCGCAGACGGTCAACCTCGCGATAACCTGTCTCCAGGAGTTCACTGTCGCGAAGAAGCTATTTACATTGGAGTACACTAGTTTTAATACCTTAAATTGAGGTTTGGTTGTGACAGAATTTAGTGGAGAGGGTTAAACGATTGTGAAATATTCATGTATTGGTCAAGAATTATTGGAACTTGGAATAAGTTTAATGTCATTGCACCCTCTTACTGTGCAAAATGTTTAGCTTGTATAGTCGTTGCAACATATGAATTTGCAACAGTCTTGATGTCAAAGACTTTTAGAAACGCTTGCGTTTCCGTTTTATCAACAGACTACATTTTGGCCATTAACCCAAAGAAGCCTTTGATACCTTTAACTTATCAAGCTAACACAAGACAATTGTGAAATTATTCCTTTATTTCTTAATTGGCAATTATTTTGTCCCATTGAGATTTTGTTTTAAAGAAGGATATGGAATTTGGATTCTCAAAGTTATAAAAATGATGCACGCGCAATCCAAATTCCTTATAATTTGTTGACACGGTTGCGAAACTCTACCTTTTTACGATACATTCGGTTCTAATTAATACAATTATTTATTATGTGAATTTATGATAAAATAGTTATAAATTGTCTTGGAGGAAGTGTTATAGGATAGAATTTTACTAAGAATCAAAAATTACTTATAGTGTCTTTCTAAGTAATAAAAAGAGAGTTCAATTTTTGTGGCTCGTATAACCCTTTCATTATTCTTTATTTTCGCTTATGTATATTTTCACCATTATAATTAATTATAATAGGAAATATACTCTTTAAATTATTGTAAAGTGGATATCAATTATTAAAACTCGATTTAATAAAAAAAAACGATACGGCTTGTAACGTTACACGCATATATTTGATAAAAATTATAAAAAAAGTGTTATCAAGATATTGAATAAATACCAAAAATAATCGAAAATCATGCCCACTTTCATATAAAATAAAATATTTTTACAAAATTCTCTCCCTTTTATTACTTATTTTGCATAAATCAAAACATTTTTAATTACTGACCGATAACTCCCGCATTCTAATACACGTGCTGAAATTCATTGTCGACCAATCGATTGCCAACAGAATCTTTGCAACGCGTAATCCAATCAATAATTAAAAGTAATTTTTTATAAATCCCACCTTGTTCTTTTATGCTTTGGACTTGTTTCGTACACTACCGTCCGAAATTGTGCGAACGCTAACATCTCGAGCTATTAAAAAACACACCCGCACAGAAACAGTGATAACATGGTTAAAAATGAAGCTAGATTTTTTTTTAAATTGCATTAGAAAGCTTATTAAATTTCCAATGAAATGCCACTATTTTAAGTTGTATTGTATAAATAGGAAGCGAGATATCATGTTATGAAGACAAAAAAATAATTCTACTTTTTTTCGGAATTTCTTACTCTGACTTTGACTCTTGGCACAGTTTAGCAAAGTTTATGAAAAAAATTGTTACTTTTACAGACTCTTCCTTGTAACCTAAGCTTTAAATAGAGACCAAGAACAGCAAAAAATATTTACGGGTTCCCGAGATATTACGAAAAGAGTCGGACCGTGCCAAGCAGAATTTTCAATCATCGATTTCTCTAATTCGCCGTTGAGTCAATTACATGTCCGTGAAAAAAGTGTCGAAAATTAATTTTACCAAGTACATTCTTACTGGGATCCACTTTTTAACTTAATTTATTATATATCGATATTTAAAAAGTGGATTTCAGTAAAAATGTACTTGGTAAAATTAATTTTCGACACTTTTTTCACAGACATGTAATTGACTCAACGGCGAATTAGAGAAATCGATGATTGAAAATTCTGCTTGGCACGGTCTGACTCTTTTTGTAATATCTCGGGAACCCGTAAATATTTTTTGCTGTTCTTGGTCTCTATTTACAGCTTAGGTTACAAGGAATAGTCTGTAAAAGTAACAATTTTTTTCATAAACTTTGCTAAACTGTGCCAGGAGTCAAAGTCAGAGTAAGAAATTCCGAAAAAAAGTAGAATTATTTTTTTGTCTTCATAACATGATATCTCGCTTCCTATTTATACAATACAACTCAAAATAGTGGCATTTCATTGAAAATTTAATAAGCTTTCCAATGCAATTTAAAAAAAGCATCTAATTTCATTTTTAACCGAGTTATCACTGTTTCTGTGCGGGTGTGTTTTTTAATAGCTCGAGATGTTAGCGTTCGCACAATTTCGGACGGTAGTGTACCTTCTACTGGTTTATGGTCCTGGTGATGGTTCATCCCACCTTGATCTTTCATGCTTTGGAGTTTTTTTGTCACTTCTACAGGTTGATGGTCCTGGTGATGGTAGTGATTCATCCCACCTATTTCTTTTAAGTGCAGGACTATTTTCGTCCCTTGGAGGTAAATTCCTCTTACCCAAAAAAATCCATGGCCACTTATTGTCAGTTAAGGTAAAATGGTAAAATGATTTATACATACCATCCATTTTCTACTCAATTTAATCTTTTCTGGATCTAAAGCTCTCAATGACATGACACGTCTTCCTGCATGTAAGCGGGGGTCAAGGTGACTTATCCTTTAATTAAATTCTTGAAGTGTTGGAAAAATAATTGTAACTCCACTACACAACAAATACTTTAACACAGAGACTAGGTGAGTTTTCACGAAGAGAACAGTTTTCACAATGACAGATAGACTTGAAGGTTATGCGAAAAATTTTCTCCCACTTCATGTTTAAAGATTGTAAAAAATTAGAAATTTGGAAGTATTTTTATGATAGGGTCGCAGGTAGCTGCAATGTTACTTGCGTACATAGCTTCGGAGAGAACAATTTTTTACCTTAAAAAAATGTGTGGTTCCCAAAACAGTGGTAACCTGAAAAATTTATTTATTAATCGACCGATTTGCTTGATTTTGTACTCAATCGATGCGCATATTTCTACCGATTCCAAAACTGTAATCTGATTTTTTCTACGATGAATTTGAATATTTAACGTACACTGGGCCTTACCACACCACGCGGCACTGTTATTCTTAGTTGCCGTTTGATTTGTTTCTTTGAGAGGACTAGCTTTCTTTATGGAAATTTCGTCCTCATTCTTCACTTTCTTCTTTAAAAGACGTCTACCCACTTCCTCAGGTGACTGAAGACCTCTTTTTTTTATTTTTCAGCATCGCAAGCTGCGCGTCTTATAGCATCGGCTGCTAAGCGCTTACGATGCTCCTTTCTATAGCCGTGGGCAGCCTCGTTGCACACTATGCTCTCATCATACATGAGGTCTGCTTTATCAGCTTCCTCATGTTTTTTCTTTAACAATGGGAGCCAATCCGTTAAGAATTTGAGACCATCCTAGATGGTCTGGCTCACATTTTTTTGGACTCCGGTGGCTTTAACCATTTTGTCCACTTGCTCACTAATAAGCGGAAAATATTCCGCTTCTTCTTTTCTCAGCTTGCAGCGCCTTTCGCGATATGCATTGCTGCACGCGATTTCGCGTATGGAGCGACCGCTACAATCGCTCGCCAAGCTTTCCAAACTAGAAGATCGCGATAGCGAATCTCCTGCGACCGATGGCACCAGTCCAGTGTGTGTTTGCCCCCCCCCCAAAATCCGTGGGGCCTGCGCCGACCACCGGGGCTTGCACCCGATCGTAATCGGCTGTGTAAGTGTTGTAATTGTGTGTAACCCATGTATGTGTGGAGAAGTGTATGTGTAGAGAGTACTGTTTGGTTGCACTTTTGTAGGAAGCCCCGCCACCACGGAAAAGTCTACCGAACATATCCAAAATGACACTTGAGTGTGGCAGCGGATAGGCATCCCACCCCGGCGCACCAACACCGTCAAGAATCGCAGCAATGTCTGGCTAAGGATATGCATCCAGACCCAGCAGACCCACGCCATCAAAGACAGCAGTCGCGCCGGGGAGAGGATAATCATCCGCTTCTCCCAGTACGTCAAAGACATCACCGATGTTCGGCAGCGGAGATTATTATTATATTATTATTATTATTATATTATATTATATTATATTATATTATATTATATTATATTATATTATATTATATTATATTATATTATATTATATTATATTATATTATATATAATATTATTATTATTATTATTATTATATTATAATATTATTATATATTATATAATATAATATATATTAATATTAATTCCGATATAGTAATCTATATGGGAAACTATATATGTAAACATAACGGAAGATATATAAAATAATATATATATAGAAAACTATATAGAAAACTATGTGGGAAACTATATCGTAAATTGGGACAGGTAACGATATAGTTTACTATATAGTTTCCTATTTGTTTTTTAAGAGATAATGTTTTTTTCATATTTCATTAGTAATATTATGTAATAGAAATAATTATAAAAACATGATAGTGAATTTTTCACTTTTTATGATTAGCTTCTAAATCCTACTGGATTAAGTCTATTTTGGTTTTATTTTTTTTAATTAAAAAATTAATCAATATGTATTTGAGTTTAAATTTATCTTTTAGCCCTGAGTGAAGAATATCTAAAGACGGATCAATTTCAAATGCAAAAGTTAATATATGCATCGTAAATCTTAATACTTAAATTCGAATAATTTGTGAATTTTATTGTAGTTATAGTAATAATGAAGTAAATAATGCCTGAATACTTTTAGCACAAAAAACTCCTAATAAGTAAAAATAATATTTACGTCGGAGAAACGTTCCTAAATGGTTTCATGTTTTTTTATTCCGACAAATTCACATTTTTGAAACGTTCAGTTCCAGTAATGTTAATAGTACGTTATTTGGCAAATATTAGATGTTTCAAGGAAAAAATTGAAATCAAATTCACCAATTTTTTTCTAATCCATCATATGTATAAAAAAATTCATTATATTGTCTATGAAAAAGAACATTTTTTCAAGGTAAAATTGAATTTTTTGAAGGCATACAAAACAAAAACATGTTTCATTTACTTTCGATATTAAGAAACATAATAAAAAAAAAACTTTACAAAATTATACAATTGTTAAAGTAATAATTTTGAAGTTAAATGGTGGGGAAGTAAAAATGCCTTTTTTAAAAAATGACATATATTTTTTAATAGTCATAAAAATAAAAATAATTAATGATTATTAATAATTAATAATTATCTCCCTCCTGTGAAAAGCGTAATTTTCTCCTGCAATCGTAGATTTTTTGGGTCATATACCTCCAAAACGCATCCAACTTGTCCTCATCGACACTCCCATTTTTGGATCTTTTAGCAATTTTATTGTGTAAGTGATCTGAAATTAAAAAAATTTAGTAAATTATTTATAAAATAACTCTTATACTACACTTTAAGAAAAAATATGACTGCATTAGGAGAATTTATGTATTTAAAACTTCAAGACATGAAAAAAAATAAGTCCCACTTTACTTTTTTTCATAGTAATTTTACTTGGAAGACTAGAATAGCCATTTGGGTCGTAATCACATTTGCGCCCATGTTGCGAACATAATTTTCTGTCCTAACTGCATGAAAAGTATAGAATTGAGGGCACGAGCGATGCGGGCTTAAAAGAACTTTTGCGCCCGCTTCCCTAACCCCGGGCGAGAATCAGTTACTTTGCGCCCGCCTTAAATGTCCGAAATGACATACTTTTCATACAGTTAAGACATAGTATATTTCGATACAAAGTACCAAGTGAGCGTTTTGCACATTGCGAGTGTAATGGCGTAGCGACAACTCAATGCGAGGCGAAGCCGAGAAGTCAGTTTTCGCCAGGTTATTACACGAGCAATGGGCATACGCTCACGCGGCACCTTGTATTGAACAATATTTTTCTTTATAAGTGCAGGCATAACCTCTTTTGGTAAGCATTTGCAGTAGTTTAAAATGTCCGATCGCCTTACAGTGCGAACAAACGATGCGCAAAATATTTTGCCCGCCGCTACACTGTGAGCAAAATGTTTTGCGCATCGGTTGGTCGGACTGTAGGGAATCGGCCATTTTTGAGTGCTGCCAGTGGTTGCCAAACGATTGTTTTGCATGTACGTATAAAGAAAAAAACATTTTTGCATCTTATTTAAAGTACAATATTAAAACTACAAAAAGAAAAATCTTTTATTTTTTTAACTATTATAAATTTACGATTCATATATAATGCCAAAGTATGGAGGTCTCAATGAAATTTATTTCTTAGAATAATATGAACATTAATACGTCATTTACAATTATTTTTCACTAATTATAAATAATTACATAAGGGTCAAAATAAGTAAAACCGGCCACTTGAAAAAATTTTGTCTCCAATTTTTAAGATATCTATGATTTTTGCTAGATATATGAGTACACTTTATGCCCTAAAATATTTTCAAAAAAAAATTTATTTTTGAAGTAATCAGGTGTTGAAGTTTTGGGTCATTTTATTATTATTTTGAAACAAATAGAGATAATTAAGTGAATTTTTTTTAAATTAAAGTTTAATGTCTATACTTCACGGATTGAATAAAGCGATTGCTAAAAAAGGAAAATTTATAATTGTTATTAACAATTCTTTTAAACAATTGCAAATTGAAGAATGTTCTTAATGTTTCTTAAAGATTAAATTACGATGTTATGATGCGCAAAACTCCAAGGATTAATTTAAAAAAAAGAAAAATTAGTAACCTCCAATATTATAGAATTTGTGTAGATTTTACTGAAAAAATGCAGGCGCAAATCGACTCGAGTTACTGGAAAAAGATAAAAATGCAAACGAATAAATAAGATCGTCTTTTATTTTGTTAGAAACTTTACACTTTCATGCGGATTTTTAAGATTAAAAATCGATTTGCGCCTGCATTTTTTCAGAAAAATCAACACAAATTCTATAATATTAGAGGTTACTTATTTTTCTATTTTTTAAATTAATCCTTGGAGTTTTGCGCATCATAACATCGTAATTCAATCTTTAAAAAACATTGAGAACATTCTTCAATTTGCAATTGTTTAAAAGAATTGTTAATAACAATTATAAATTTTCCTTTTTTAGCAATCGCTTTATTTAATCCTTAAAGTATAGACTTTAAGCTTTAATTTAAAAAAAAATTTACTTAATTATCTCTATTTGTTTCAAAGTAATAATAAAATGAAAATAAAATGACCCAAAACTTCAACACCTGATTACTTCAAAAATAAATTTTTTTTTGAAAAATATTTTAGGGGCAAAAAGTGTACTCATATATCTACCAAAAATCATAGATAATTTAAAAATTGGAGACAAAAATTTTTCAAGTGGCCGGTTTCACTTATTTTGGCCCATAAATATTAAGAAATTTAGGAAAATCTTCTTAAATATAATTCAAATATTTAAAAAATTTGAATTTAATTTAAAATTTTAATTACAAAACAATTACACTGAGAAAAATATTAATTGTCAATGTCTGTGACTGAAATATATGAGGCATTTTATTTCAAACCGTTCAACAGACAAAAAACAATCGCAAGCAGATAGATTTTCTAATAATTTTTATTATATAAAACTTTAATTGTTTATAATATATTATACACTAATTCAATAGAGTAATTAATAATAGAGTCCATGAAAATGGTTTTGTGAGTGATATTTATGATGGAAAATTGTACCGAAATTTTGTTAAAAGTTTAAATGAGTCTGATAGATATAAATATGCAACCACCACTTTTAACACAGACGGAGCACCCTTATTCACTAGTTCCGTATACTCGATTTGGCCTATTTTTCTAATGCTGAATGAACTGCCATTTGATATTCGGACAAAAAATTTAGTTCTAGTTAGTCTCTGGTTTGGAAAAGACAAACCTGATATGAATGTTTTTTCTGAAACCATTTGTTTATCAAATGAACAGACTTTCAATGTCTGGTGTCAAATGCAATTTAGAAGGAGAAGAAGTTTTTATTAAAATTTTTACACTGATTTCATGTGTTGATTCAGTAGCTCGCGCCCCAATGATGGGACTTACACTATTCAATGGGTGTTATGGATGTCCTCAATGCCTTCATCCTGGGGAGTGGGTAAACAATAAAAATAGCAACAAAAAGCGCTCTGGATGTATTAAATACGTTTTGGAAAATGAAATACCTAAGAGCAGAACCAATGAAGAAACTATTCAACACATGCAATCAGCAATTAATTTTGGAAGACCGGTCTTTGGAGTGAAAAACTCTTCTCAATTAATTAATTTAAATTTATTCAATTTTATAAAAGGATGTGTATTTGATAGCATGCATTGCATTCCCCTTTAACATGTTGAAGATCCAATCGCTGATATGAGACTTCTTCATCGTCAGTGCGGTTGATATACTCAAACAGTGTATTTTTCGCGACGCGTCAAAAATGCTTTTTTACAGGTCATTTGAATTAGTTGTTTTACTAATTGCTATTTATTGATCACACTCAAAAATGATTTTTTTGAAAACTTTGACACTCTAATTTATCATTTCTGTTAAGAAAGTGTAAAAATATTAATTTTTGTGAGAGAAAAAGATGTATAAAAAAGCTGATTTTAGTGCTTGGTTTGTTTACATTTTGCTTTGTTTACATTTTGCAACTTGGACATAGCTTTAAACATGAAAATCAAAATGGAGTAATAAAATTCGAAGAAGAATTATATGAATTTGATCCTGGAGATGATTTTGGAGAAGAAATTAAAGCACATGAAACAGCAAAAGATGTTTTAAAATTTGATAGTAGTCTAGAACTACCTATAAATAATGCAATTTATAAAGAAATAAAATTTCAGGAAGTTCAAAAAAATTTAGAAACGGAGGATTTAAAAGAAGTAGACGACGCACATGAATTATTACAACATTTGAACACGAAACCAAATAGTCAAGCAGTGGATAATGCAAAAAACGAAGGAGAAGCATCAAAGAAAATTGGATTAACCTTCGATCTAGGAACTCGCATGGTGAATTTAGGGCATGTTATAAAGGAAATTCTGAAATTTGCATTTGAGGACAGTAGTCATAAACCCAATTGTATTAAGGGCATGTCCAAGTTGTGAAATGTAAACAAAGCAAAATGTAAACAAACGAAGCACTGAAATCACATTTCGGGAACAGCCTTTTCTCCCATAAAAATTAACATTGGACCGGTTTTTTTATAAAAATGATAAATTAGTGTGTCAAAGTTTCCAACGAAATCAAATTTCACTATAAGCAATTAACAGTAATTACTAAAATAACTAATTCAAATGACCTGTGAAATAGCATTTTTGACGCGTCGCGAGAAATAAACTGTTTGAGTATATCAACCGCACCGACGATGAAGAAGTCTCATATCAGCGATTGGACCTTCAACATGTGGAAGGGGAAATTTTTCCCTTTCCTTCTTGAAATTACATGGAGAAAGGGTAAAAACTTCTTCATCGTCCGTGCGGTTGATATACTCAAACATTTTAATTTTTCGCGACCTGAGACTTTGTTGCTTTCTGCGCAAGCGCAGAGCGTACTAAGAATGCATTAAAATCACATTTTTCGTACAGCCTTTTCTCTCACAAAAATTAACATTTTTTCATTTTCATAAAGGAAATGATTCATTAGAGTGTCAAAGTTTCCAATGAAATAATTTTTGACCAGGAGGAATAAAAAGCAATTACTAAAATAACGAATTAAAATGACCTGAAAATAGCATTTTTGGCACGTCGTGAGAAATAAACTGTTTGACTATATCAACCGCACGGACGATGAAGAAGTTTTTACCCTTTCTCCTTGTAATTTCATGTTTAAAATAAACTGTTTGAGTATATCAACCGCACGGACGATGAAGAAGTCTCATATCAGCGATTGGACCTTCAACATGTGGAAAGGGAAATTTTTCCCTTTCCACATGTTGAAGGTCCAATCGCTGATATGAGACTTCTTCATCGTCGGTGCGGTTGATATACTCAAACAGTTTATTTTTCGCGACGCGTCAAAAATGCTATTTCACAGGTCATTTGAATTAGTTATTTTAGTAATTATTGTTAATTGCTTATAGTGAAATTTTATTTCATTGGAAACTTTGACACACTAATTTATCATTTTCATGAAAAAAGCTGTCCAATGTTAATTTTTATGGGAGAAAAGGCTGTTTCCGAAATGTGATTTTAGTGCTTGGTTTGTTTACATTTTTGTTTGTTTACATTTCACAACTTGGACATGCCCTTAAACGAAAATGGCATATGCGTGACTTTACTGATAGAGTTGAAATAACATATGTTTACTTGCAGTGTGAAGAATGCTTAGAAAACATAAGAATAACTACACATCCACAAAATGAGGAATATTTTAATTCGAATTATGCCTTCATCCTTGGAGCTTTGACAGCTGATGTTGGACACTCTAATGCACAAGAAATGCGAGCTTCACAAGAAGCACCATGCATGAGCGCAAAAACTTTTCGAAAATATCAGGAAGAAATATTTTTTGATAGTCTTGATATAAGTATGGAAACAATGCAAGAGTCTGCTAGAATGGAGGCTACTATTGCTCGAGAAAAGGGACACGTAACAACAGATGGCATTCCTTGCATAGACGTTAAGACTAATGCTTCATGGAGTAAGAGATCTTATAAGGGAATTGGCCTTAATGCATTAGGATGTTGTGCTATTGTTATAGGCTTTGAAACGGGAAAAGTAATTGACGTTGTAATCAGAACAAAAATTTGCGCAAAATGTCATAAAGTAAAGAGAGAAGGTAGGAAACCGACTGAACAAAATTTATGCAGCTAGATGTCAGCTTCAAGTATTGCAATCGACGAAAAAAGCAGTATTATCAACAGTGTATGAAGCATTGAATAAAACTGTTCTGCAAGTTATAACCGATATGGATAGTAACCGTCAGTTGCAAGTGCTTAGGAATCAGGAATATGTAAAAAGAAAAAGAATGCAGTCGAGAAATAAAAGAGGAAAAGAAAGTGAAGACAAGGATTATGGAAAAAAGCCATTAGAAAAGTTTTGATAACAGCGTCTAGAATGTACGACATATGTAGTAAAAGGGATACAACTTCTTGTGAAAGTACAGTGAAAAAAATTGTTCATTCAGAAGAAAAGCACAGTGTAAAAGAAATATTAGCTTTACAGTACGGTTTTGAAAATGAGAAAAATGCTGTAAAGGATCTGGAATTGAGTTTATCTATAAAAATAAAAAAGTGGTTTAATCATCGATCCAGAAGAGGTAATTTTTGCAGCATCACCCGATGGTCTTGTTGATATTCCATTTGCAGATCTGAATGTTTCTGAAGACATTATACAAGGCATGGCAACAAATATGTTGTACGATGTTGTTGTCAGTGGAACTGTCGAAGTTAAATGTCCGATTACAGCTGAAAATTTAGAAATTGACGTTGCACTTGACAAGTTTGCTAATCTCCGAAGTGTATTTAACAAGAACAATATAAATCATATAAATAAAAAGCACAAGAATTATTATCAAGTCCAAGGACAACTACACGTAAGCCGTCGAGAATACTGTATATTCGCAATGTGGTCAAACTGTGGACAGAAGACAGTAATTGTAATGCGGGACGATTATTTTTTGCGAGATGTTATGGAATATAAACTAACCAGATTTTATAACACATGTTTGTTACCCGAAATCGTTGACAGTCGTGTAAGCAGATATGGAAAAGTTCGAGAACCAGATTTCATAATAAAAGCTATGGATGCAAAAAGCAAATCTTCATCTTCAAAAAAAAAGAAGAGGAAGAAAATAAACAATTCGAAAAAATAGATATCAAATTTATCGAATCAATGCAAAATGACACTATTGATAATGAAATTAAAATAGAAGTTGTAAGCGATATTGTAACTCAGAAAAAAGAAAAAACAGAAAAGACAAAATTCGTGAAGCTGGAGGAAGATGAAGATGATGTACAAATTACAGCAGTTATTGAAGCTCCATACAAAAAACAACAGTACAATCATGCTTTTTTTGATGCAATACCCATTTATAAATTCCGAGATACGATTTTACAACCTGTTTATTTGGACACAGTATGCATGAATCGAATTTTAAACATTATGAGACGAACATTCACATCCTATGAATTCCTTGATGTACAACATCTACTTCAACAACAGTATATACGACCTTTTAAAGGCGAATTATCCGGAGGAATAGATGTCCAACTAATAGGAGGACACTTATCAGGACATTGGTTCTGCATTTATTTTGATGGATCAGAACTGTATATATTAGATAGTTTAAATAATGATAATTATGAATATGTGCCACCAGAAGAAAAATCATTCATTGAAAAACGTTACCCAAATTCAATAAAATTAAACAAAATTAATTTACCTAAAGTAACAACTCAACATGATGGTTGCAGTTGTGGTTTATACGCAGCAGCAAATATGGTTAGCATTTTATTAGGGCAAAAACCATGGAACATTCGACACTCCCATAACAGAGATGAAATGAGGAGGCATTTCTTAAAAATAGTAGTAACAGAAAGTGTTAATTCTTTTCCTCTTAGAGAAATAAATCCCTTTGCATTACTTTAATGCATATGAAAATTATGTTTTATGTATGGATTGGATTTTTTGTCAATGCTTGACTCTTTTAAATATCTACATCTTTCATATATATTTTTATATCTTTTATATACCTACAAACACAAACATCTTTACAAATTTTAGATGCATTCATGTTTTCTGTAATCTTGCTTCTTATAACATTCACAAAATCCAACATTCCTCAAGATTTATCGTCTCTTCATTTTCTTTAATCTTATTTCTTTTAATTCCTTTCTTAAATCATTCATTTTCACTGCCCCTTCTTTTTTTCGTCTACTGCTTTATCACCGAATATTGAGTTGTAGCCATTGCTGACTTAAAATGTACATCTTAACGTTGTTGCTTTTAAACAATTGACAATCTCTATAAAAATTCATTGGAACTCATTCAGTAATGTTTTCGTACTAACGAAGAATTTGAAACATATGTGACGCTCCACGGTGAAAGGGACCTTAGCTGCAATAGACAAATTTTACAGAAAAGGCATTTAAAGTAGAACCACTCTGATGGGTTAAGGCGTTCCAATGAAATTCAGCCCCACTACTCATTACACATTGATAGTTATCCGTGTTACACGAAGTGCACGAATTGTACGTGCATGGCCAGTGTAGTAGTATTAGTAAGTAGAGGGGCAGATTTTCTGAATAACCACGTGTAAACATTGAACAAGCTCATTTTTAAACATTAATAATAAAAAAACCTGTAATTAAAAATTATTTTTTACTTTTGCATATGAAAGAACAACTCAAAAACTATAGAATGACATAAGTAACTCAAAATTAATTTTTTTGCAGCTAAGGTCCCTTTCACCGTGGAGCGTCACATATTATCTCCATTGGATAAACATGTATCCGTAATATAAATATTTAACGCTACTTACATTAAATGGTTGTAATCATCGTAAAGAATACGATATTCAACATATCTTACCTTCAACGGTTGGATTTAACTACATGAAATACATATACAGAAAATCTTACCTTCTCTCGTTCGACTAAACCTACTGGATTAAATATAAAACATGCCTTACCTTCCTCGGTTGGATTTATCTACATGGCTTAAATATACAGCGCATCTTAGCTATTCTCGTTCGATTAAACTTATGGGATTAAATTTAAAACACATTTTACCATCAACGTTTAGATTTATATAGGTCACCACACAACACATCTTACCTTCTCTCGTTCGATTAAACGTAATGGATGGAAAATAAAACACATCTTACCTTCATCGGTTGAATTTATCTACATGGATTAAATATACAGTGCATCCTAGCTTTTGTCATTCGATTAAACTTATTGGATTAAATATATAACACATCTTACGTTCATCGGTTGGATGTATTTAAGTGAAGATACTCTTTGGATTGAACCTATTGAATTAAATATAAAACACATCTTACTTTCACCGGTTGGATTTATCTACATGGATTAAATATACAGCGCATCCCAGCTTTTGTCATTCGATTAAACTTATTGGATTTAATGTAAAACACATCTTACCTTCAGCGGTTGGATGTATTTAAGTAAAGATACCTTCTCTCTTTCGATTGAACCTATTGGATTAAACGTAAATCATGTCTTACCTTTATTGGATGGATTTATTCTACATGGATTAAATATACAGCGCATTATATTTTTTCTTGGTCAATTAAACTTAATGGATTAAATGTAAAACACTTATTACCTTCATCGGATTGATTTATCTATATACATTAAATACACAGCGTTTATCATTTTTATTATTTGGATGGATGTAATATGGAAGACATCGTTCGTTCTATTTTGTTTCCATACAATGAATCGACGCATCTTTTTTTCAGCTATTGGATTTTCCATAATAAGGTAGACATTCATAAATATACAGCTTATTTTCTTAAATTAAATCAAAATCAAAATGACACTAAGGTGCCTGACGGTAGACTACCAGTTAGACTGGGCCCCTAACAGTAGGCTACTATACTCATTCATTATGTGTAATTCTTAATTTGTTTAAAAAAATTTTTTTTTCATTTTTTTAAAAAACAAACAGTACTTCCGGAAAGAGTATGTTACTCTAAACATCTTGGCCAACTTTGAACAGATAATATTAATAACTGTAGTAATTAGACGGCTGGCAAATTTACATGTCAAAATGACGTCATCAAGGTTCAAATGCCCTTAAGGTTATGTCCAAGTTGCAAAATGTAAACAAAGCAAACTGTAAGCAAACCAAGCACTAAAATCAGCTTTTTTATACATCTTTTTCTCTCACAAAAATCACGATTAGAAAACTTTTTTTTAGAAAAATGATAAATGAGAGTGTCAAAGTTTCCAAAAAAATCATTTTTGAGTGTGATCAATAAAAAGCAATCAGTAAAATAACTAATTAAAATTACCTGTAGAATAGCATTTTTGACGCGTCGCGACAAATAAACTGTTTGACTATATCAACCGCACGGACGATGAAGAAGTTTTTACCCTCTCCCTTGTAATTTCAACACTATGCAGAAAGACACATTTTGTTTTACTCTGAAACGCAGTTATTTTCACATGCTTTCAGCTATGCTGGGTGTAGTAACCAAATTCAATACTTCAATTTACCATTTTCATAAAGAAATGTAATTTTATATTCATTTGTAAAAATAGGAAACGCGAAAAAAAGCAGTAACAGAAGACCGAATTGTGAACTTTTTTTCGCGGTTCCTATTTTTACAAATGAATATGAAATTACATTTTCTTTATTAAAATGGTGAACTGACGTATTCTATTTGGCAACTACGCCTTGCATAGCTGAAAAAAATAAGAAAACAATTAAGTTTCATTCAAAAGAAAATGTGCACTTCCACATGGTGCTGTCAATGCATTCTTAGTACGCTCTGCGCTTGCGCAGAAAGCAAGAAAGTCTCAGGTCGCGAAAAATAAAGTGTTTGACTATATCAACCGCATGGACGATGAAGAAGTTTTTACCCTTTCTCCTTGTAATTTCATGGAGGAAAGGAAAAAATTTCCCCTTCCACATGTTGAATGTCCAATCGCTGATATGAGACTTCTTTATCGTCAGTGCGGTTGATATACTGAAACAGTTTATTTCTCGTGACGCGTCAAAAATGCTATTTTACAAGTCATTTTAATTAGTTATTTTACTAATTGCTATTTATTGATCACACTCAAAAATGATTTTTTTGAAAACTTTGACACTCTAATTTTCCATTTTTGTAGAGAAAGTGTTCTAATATTATTTTTTTTTGAGAAAAAAAGATGTATAAAAAAGCTGATTTTAGTGCTTGGTTTGTTTACATTTTGCAACTTGGACATACCCTTAAATTAAAATATTTAAAAATTTGAATTTATTGATCAGGGAAAAAGTCCAAATTTTGCCTGGAAGACAGATAAAAACAAAATTACATTTTTGTGGCAATTCTGAATGAGCAATAACAAAATATTTCTTGCCGTTATGGAATTTTTGTCTAACAAGTAATTTTTTATTTTTCAAAGATTAAAAGGGCAAATGTTTGCGAATTTGAACGCTCAAAAACGTGGACGAAACGCATATTACAATAACAATAATAATTAATTTTATTTTTAATTTCTACGCATTTAAAATTATTCTTTAAAATATATTAAAATTCATTTCAAATAAAGTATTTACAAAATATTTATAATTTTATATTATGTTTAGCATATACCACATTTTTTCCTAACTTTCATATAATGAAAATGATTAGAATTCAGTATATGTGGACGTCCACATGAAAAGGGCTCATATTGTCGGTTCTAGTTTCCGAGATAAACGCAATTTAGTAATTTTTAAGCAAAATCTTAAATTTTTTTATTTTTTATTATCATTCTACATGTTTTAACAAATCGAATCATCCGGTTTTCATTAATTAATCGATTAAATTTAACTGTTTGATTTCATTGATTCTTTAGAAAAATGAAAAGCGCTTATTTTGCAAAAGTAATCCGTATTTTAAAAATGGAGGTGTGGAGAAATTTAAAACCTCTTGATTTTTCATCTCTAAGGTGTCCTGGACTATAAACAATTCTTATCTGAATAACTTCCCAAAAGAACCAGAGATATTGATGTTAGAGTCTTTTTCTCGTTATTGTAGAAATGAAAAATTGGATATTGCGTCATTTTTTTCATAATAGAGACTGTCAAAAATTGTTAAATAAGTTTAATATCTAGGGGGAAGTCCCCTAGTACCGGACATCTAAGGTTTTCATAGAATAACATTAAAACCATTTCAAAAAATATGACTTCAATTATGAATTAATTAACTCTGCAAGAGATAACGCCAAAATCAATTAACAAAAATAGAATATTTTAATAAACATTTTTCTTAAGTTCAATCTAGTTTTGGTATCGAAATACTACAATTTTGAAATTGTCCCCTAGTACCGGACAGTCTAAAACTTTTAATTTTACGCGCAAGAAATTATTGAGAAATAATGCAGTGATCAAAGACTGCATTCTTGCTGTATTAAATGAAGTGTTATTGCCAAAGATATTGTAAAATAAAATCATCAATTTTAGAAAAAAATGTGTTACCTTTTTTTTATTTTTGCTTCCTCGTGAGGAAGCTTTGTAGACGTTTAATTTACAAAATTTTTAAAAATCCTTTTGACAAATTTTCTTCTATATGGGACTATGTTATATAAGACCCTGAACAATTGTCCGGATGTATGTATGTGTGTGTATATATATGTGTGTGTGTGTGGATCCCGATTTTTGTGAACAGGATAACTCGAAGAGCTTTTAACGAATTTGGCTAAAATTTACCAGGTATATTTATCATAAAAATATCTCGAACTGGATTGATAGACTAAAAAATTCTCAGAAAAAAATTTTTTTTTTACTTTTTTCTAAAAAAAAATTTTTTTCAAAATTTTTTTTTAAGTTGGTTATTGAAGTTAATATATAATAAAATTTTATTCTCTGCATCAAGACGAATCGATTGGTATATAAAAAGAATAAATTGAATGAGAATTTATAGAGTTAATCACAATTAAAGCTGAAAAATTCGCACTTTTCTCAAAAAATGAGTTCTTTCCGCAAAATTATGTTGCTGTAAAAGAAAATCTTACTCACTTATTTCTAAAATTTTATTCTTTGCATCAAGACGGATCGATTGGTATATATAAAGTATATATTGTATTTAAATTTATAAAATTAAAACCAATTACAGACACAAAATTTGCATTTTTAATAAAAATTCATTTTTTCTTAAGAATCATGTTGCTGTACAATAAAATGTTATTATATATTGAAAAATAAATCTAAAATCTTATTCCTTGCATCAAGACGAATCGATTGATGTATGTAAAATATATATTCTATTGAAAATTATAGAATTAATTACAATTAAAGATGAAAAATTCATTTTTTTATTAAAAATTTTATTTTGTTCATTTAGGATTAAAACAAATTTTATAAATATTTTTTTTGATTTTATAAATATTAGATCGTATTAGAAATTACTTGAAAATTAAATATACTTAATATACTTAATTATAATTATAATAAATATAACAAATTTTTAAAATTAATTGTAAATTAAATTTGAAGACAACAACATGGAAAATATGTCAATACGTGACAATAAGTTAGTGCTTCCTCCACGAGGAAGCAAATTTTTTTGCTGATCGTATAGAGGAAGCAAAATGTTCATGTAATGAACATCTGGATTTATTTCTCTCTTTATTTCTCTCTCTCTCTCTCTCTCTCTCTTGTTTATTTAAATTTTACAGTGCATTCCACCAAAAACACATTCACATTAAGTGAATGATTGATTCAACGAACATTCCTGTTTAATATATTCAGATAAAACAAAAGTGACTTAACTATTCACTTATTGGCTGAGTTTACCTACAAAAACCAATTTTTTAACTGTCCGGTACTAGGGGACAAGCAATCCTCAAAATTATGTTATTTTATGCTAACACCGTTAAGTAAATAAAAACAACTTTTACAGTCTTGAAATTATAGTTAAATCCTCTCTTTAATGCAAGTTAAAATAAACACGTAGGCACAAAACTATAGTAGTAATCGCACTTTGAAATTTAAACGATACAACGTCTTCTCGATAAAAAAAACAATTTAGTGTTCGAGGTCATTCGCGTTATTGACAAACCGAGCTCTCTGATTCTTTATTATTACGTTCTTCCGCGACTTTTTTGACAATTTTTTAATCCGATGATTTGTCATTTGTTGAAGAATTAGAAGTGTCCGGCGTTAGGGGACTTCCCCCTATTCTTTTTCTTCAAATGACACAATAAAATTGTATTAAATTATTGATCTTGTAAAAAATGGTTTATTAATAGAAAAACTGTCTCTTTTAGAAAAGAGCCCATATTTTCGATTTTTCGTATTTTTAAAATTAAGAGGGGGATTGTTTTAAAAATTTAAAACCTGTTGGTTTTTTATCTTCAAGGTGCCCTAAACTGGAAACAATTCTTATCTAAATAACTTCCAAGAGAAACCAGAGGTACAACGATTAGATGGTATTACAATCTATAATTTTGTTTATCTCAAAATGAGGTTTTTGGCGTTCTTAACTTTGAAAAAAAAGTTCGATGAACACTCAAAATTTTGTTAGGAATACAGGAATAATTCTTATAGTGTCAAAATAGTCCCTGTCATGTGGACGTCCATATATGTAGGGCGTCGTTCGCAAACTATGTCACACTTTTAGCGGTGGAGGTGTTAAGCTTTGTGTGACGAAGTGTGGTAAAAAATTTATGTATGTAAAAAAGTAACGAAAGAGGGGAGGGGGTAAAAATCAGTTTGAAAAAGCGTGGCGTAGTTTGTAAATGACCCCTATAGACGTTTACATGAAAAGGGCCCATTTTGTCGGTTCTAGTTTTCAAGATATTTGCAATTTAGTAATTATGGAAAAAAATAATAATTTTTTTATTTTTAACTATAAATCTACATATTTTGGCAAATCGAATCATGAAGTTTTTATTAATTTATCGTTAATTTAAGTATTTTATTCCATGTGTTTTTTAAAAAAAAGAAAAGGGCCTATTTTGTCCGTCCTTTGCAAAAGTATTTCGTATTTTCAGAATGGAGGGGTAAAGAAATTAAAAACTTCTTGATTTTTTATCTTTAAAGTGCCCTGGACTATAAACAATTCATATCTGAATAACTTCCCAGAAGAACCAGAGATATTGATGTTAGAATTTTTTTCGTAATTGTCGAAATGAAAATTTTGATATTTCGTCAAATTATTAATAATAGAGGCTGTTAAAATTTTTTACAAAAGTTTAATTTCTCTTTTTTCTTTAAATGACATTATATAATTTTATAATTTTTTACCTAATTATTAATGTTGTAAAAAAACGGTTTATTAATAAGAAAAATGCCTTTTTTTTAAAAAAAGCCTATTTTGTCAATTTTTTGTATTTTCAAAATAGAGAAGTGGAAACCTACTAGTTTTTTATCTTTTAGGTGCCCTGAACTTTAATTTTGTTTTTCTCAAAATGAGGTTTCGGCGTTCTAAACTTTGAAATTCCGTAACTTATCGAATTTTTAATTTTCCAAATGCCAGGAATACGCCCATTTATAGGTTTACCCAAGTAGAAATGTAATACTGGCATTTTACTGACCCAGTACTGACTGACAGTATAGCAGTACAGACTACAGTACTAAATCAGTACTGGGAAATCTCTGGCTGGTAACGCTATCCAGGATTGATTTTTTACCAGCAGTCAGTACTAAGTCAGTATAAAAATATCACTGGCAGAACACCGCCTAATTATTGATTCGCAGCTAAAATTTAACAAATTTGGAAAATGCTGTAATGCGTTCTCTAAAAGAAAATTTACCTTTAGAAGCTTATATTAATTTGTTATTTGATTATTAAAGAAGAGGGAGTAATTTATTGAGTACTAATAATTATTATTCATATTTCTGTAGTAAATAAACTTTTATGAGTATCAACAAAATGTAAATAATTATAAAAATTTCTTTTAATGAAATAAGTTTAAAAAATTTTTTTTTTTATTTTTTTCATTAATTTAGACAATCTTATTTATTTAAATTTATTACTAAATTATTATTATTATTATCTATTATTATTTAAATTTATATTTTACGTAATACTGTTGAGAATTATACACTAAACACTTGGAACTAAGACCGAAAAATATCGCACGCACGGGGTATCGAACCCTAGACCTCGAGGACGCAAGTCGAATACACTAACAACACAGCCACGCAAGCTTGAAAGTATGTTTTTTTAAACTTCCTTTTGAATTATACGAAGGATATATAGGGTGTCCCAGTCGAGGGTGTACATATTAAAGGGGCATAATCTACTGAAAAAACTGAGACGAAAAGTCCTTTGCACTTTTTAAAAATTTTCAGTAGTTTTTGCGTAAATCGCAATTAAAAAATCAAAAACTACGCTTTGCTATTGGACGTGAAAGCTCAGTGAGACGGTAGGCGGGACGTACTATTGCAGTGTTTGCTTGCCTGGGCGTGTACCATCAGCGCGCGTAGAATAAATTGTTGACGATAATTTTTTCTTCCTAGTTTTAAACAGTGTTATTTTAAAACAAACCTGGTGTTAATTAAACACCCAATAATAATAAGTATTAAATTGACACACTACGCAAGCTGCTGGTACACGCCCAGGCAAGCAAACGCTGCAATAGTACGCCCCGCCTATCGTCTCACTGAGCTTTTACGTCCAATAACAAAGCGCAGTTTTTGATTTTTTAATTGCGATTTACGCAAAAACTACTGAAAATTTTTAAAAAGTGCAAAGGACTTTTCGTCTCAGTTTTTTCAGTAGATTATGCCCCTTTAATATGTACACCCTCGACTGGGACACCCGTATACAGTGCTATGATAATAAATTCACTGTATAATATATTTATTTAATGAAAAATTATTATAAATATATGTTTTATATATTTATATACATTTTAACAAGACATTACATATTAATTAATAGGTATAGCATAAAAATATGGTAAAAATTATTTATTTAATAATAATAGAAAAATGTATATATTTTTACATTTGAAAAAAATTGTTTCAATTTATTATTAATAACACATAATAGTAAAAGTAATTAATAAATAATAATTTATTATTATTATTATAATATACCTATTAATTAATAATTAATAATAAGTTAATTATCATTAACATAATTATAATTATTATTATTGTTATTATTTTTTTTTGCTTAAGGAATTTAGGAAATCTGCCTACAGATACCTTGGATTCCGCACTCAAAGGTTATGTGGGGTTGGTATAATAACAAATCAAAATAAAGAAAAAATAAATAATATAGTAAATTTAGAATACTGGCGACCTACTGCCAGCCCGACCCACTAAAACCCGTAACACTTCTTTTGGAGCCCTGTACCCTCCCTCGAAACTGTCGTAAGACTTTATTCTTCGAGGGTGGCGCTCCAACTCTGTGGCTGCTGCGACTTTGTTCTTTACCTGCGGTTCTCCTGCGTCAATAGTTAAAATTTTAAACTATTATAATATACAAGCGGAATTAACAGCACAACAATAATAAAAAAAACAAATACTAAAAAGAGTAAAATATGTCAAGAGGTAAAATATTCAACAGGTGTAAAACAAAAAACATATAAAATAAACAGATGTATAAAGTCAAAAAGGTAAAAGCTGTATATGGACAAGTAAATCACAGAATAAGTTAAAATTGTATAAGGACACATAAAACATGAATTAAAATAAAAGTGTACAAAGACAAATAAATCACAAAATAAGTTAATACAAAAAAACGAACAAACAAATTAAAAGCTGTTTAAATTACGCTTTTTAGCGGCCGTCGAGATCCTTCCTTGACATAACCGAGATTATGAAGTTCTCGACTTGCCGCCAATTCTCCTCTGACTGGGTCATCAGCGACACCATGTTCTCCGGTGTAACTTGACTGTTTACACCTTCGAAAATGGCCCGCCTCTCCAGGTCCCATTTTTTGCATGAGAAGAGGGTGTGCTCTGCGTTGTCCACAGCGAACTGGCAGTACGCACACACCTTATTCTCGCGTAATTTAAAGCGACACAGGTGCGAGTTAAAACACCCGTGACCCGTGAGCGCCTGTGTCAAATAATAGGAGACTTCTTCATGCTTTCTGTTTATCCAGGTGGTGAGTGTTGGAATCAGACGGTAAGTCCATCTGCCCTTTTCCTCCCTATCCCATCTGTCCTGCCATGTCTCGATAAGTCTGTTTCTCGCATATTTGCGAATGCTGTCCTTGCTGGGTCTTTCCTCCTCGGGGTACTCGGTATTATTTCTTCTTTTAAAAAGAAGAAATACTTCCTCCCTATCCCTTGCCATAAGATCTGCCGGCGGGACACTTGCAAGGACTTGCACAACACTCGTCGACACCGTCTTATACGCAGAGACGATACGGGTAGTAACACATCTCTGTCGCTAAGATAATTATCCATTATCCGCAACAAGTAGAGCGGTATTCCTTTGCTCATCATCGACTTGATGAGATCTTTCCATCGCACGGAGTTAAACGCGTTGCGTATGTCAATAGCCACCAATGCGCAGAAGCCCTTCTTCTTCTTTGGTCCCAATTTGTTTTTTCCCACTTTGGCTATGTCCACAACTGCCTGAATGGCATCAACCGTGGACCTGTCTTTGCGGAAACCAAACTGGTTATCGGATAGACTAGTCTCTCCGGTCAAATGAGTTTGCATTCTTTGCAGAATCATGTCCTCCAACAGTTTACCCATCGTATCTAGTAGATATATAGACCTATACGACAAAACACTGTCTAGAGGTTTATCGCCTTTCCTTAAGAGGACTAGCCTCTGTCTCTTCCAGTCACGGAATAACTCTCCTCTCTCCAGGCAAAGATTGAAGCATCTAAGCAGAATCCGGGGTGAAGTGTCGACTACCAATTTTAGGATCTCGTTACTTACCCCATCAATGCCAGGCGCCTTGCCTGTTTTCAATCTTTCACCTGCATTTCTCAATTCTGTAAGAGTGAAGAGTTCCTCCTCACCGACTTCACAAGTACTCTAGTCCTTCCTAATCCACGGTTCTGCAGAAGGGAATAAAGCTTTTATTATCCTTCTGACCCAATCGGGGTTGTTCAGGCCGGGGGTCTTTTGCCTCGTTTCTAATTTCTTAGTTACGATTTTAAATGCCAGACCCCATGGGTCCTTTTCGACATCATCAATTAGGTCTTTCCAGCAACGGCGTTGTGACGCTCGAATCTCTTTTTTAAGGCTTTTCTTGGCCTCCTTATAAGCTTCCTTTAGCAAAGGATCTCCCTTTGATCGGGTGTAAGTCCTTCTTGCTATGAAGCATGCTTTACGTAAGGAGGCCAATACATCCGACCACCAGTACACCGAGCCTTTCCGTAAAGCGGTGCGTTTGCGACGTGGCATAGAAGCGTCACAAGCAACGATGATGGTTTTCCTCTCCGCTCGCACCTCCACTTCCAGGACATTTGGCCTCTGCACTCAATCGAGCTCATCAATGAGACGGGATTATTCCAGGGAACGGACAAATTTTTCCTTGTCAAGCTTTTTCACGTTCCAGGAGGGGCTTTGTCGACACGGAACCTCCTGTCTTTTGTCTCTTCTTGTGTCTCCCACTGAGACTGAAAACTCGATGTACTGGTGGTCACTTGCGGTATACTCCTCAGAAACTCGCCAGTCGTTTATGCGCCTAAATAGGGCTGATGATCAATGATCGATCCAATTGCACCTCTCCTAAACGTCCAAGTCCTGTCCCTGTTAACAACCAATAAATTGTTTCTGGAGACCATTTCTCCAATCATTCTTCCTCTTTTATCGAGCCTCGACTCTCTCCACTCCGGTGACTTGGCATTGAAGTCGCCAGTGATGAGTACGTCCAACCTGGACTCTCTAAGACTCGATTCAAGTTCCTTATTGTCGGCTTTGAAGGCTTGCAGTGAATCGTTGGGCGAAAAGTAGCAGCTGTACAAACGCATGTCTGACACCTCTACCCACACGAATCCACTGCTCGTCTCCAGATATTTGCTAACTCGCACTTCAGGATTGCACACCTGCACGGCGGCCCTTCCTGATTTGTCCTGATACCAAGGAGCCTGATCATTTCTTCTGTGTTGCTCACTGCAGAACAGAATATCGATCTCTTTCTCATTGTCGGTCTGCATCAAGAGAGCTTGTGCCTCGCTACAGGTGTGCAGGTTGACCTGCAGAAGTTTTAAAGATTTGCCCTTTTAAGCCTCTGCAGCTCCCCTCTGTAGTCAGGGCAGGAGCTTTTGTCTGGATTATGAAAAACGTCTGTCTTGCCCAAATCTGTGCACGTTAAGCACTTGGGATGTTCAAGGGAACAGTTCTTCGACAGGTGTTCCTCTTCGCCGCATCTACGACAGTTTTTTATTCTGTCAGGTCTTTTGCATGCACGTGTTGCATGACCATACACAAGGCACTTTTGACACCTTGTCACCTCTACATAAGCTCGGACAGACGCACATATCCATCCTACACGGATTTTGCCCTCCTTGAGGAGCGTATTGTACTCCATTTCAGGCAACCGTACAACAGCTGCTTTTGTTCCACCAAAGCGAGGAAACAGTGAACAGGACAGCTCTGAACAGTTCTGCCCCGTTATGCTAGTTATAGCTGAAATCACGTCAGCTGGTGTCGTGGTTTCGTCTAAATCTCTAATTTCGAGAGATCTCTTGTTTAAAATTGCCCTGACGTCGGCTTTGTCTTTCAAGGCACTCGCCAAGGCACTGCAAAACTTGGAGATCTCACCTCCCTTTTTTACGATCAGAAGGATCTCTTTATTTAAAGTCCTTCTGATCTTCGTAACCTCGATTCCCAGATCTTGTGGGTTAACCGAACTTTTCATCTTAACCGCTTCACTATTTCTAGGCCGAGGTGATTTCTTTTTCTCCTTTTCTGCCTTTTCCCTTACTTCTGAAGTCCTTTTCTTCTTTCTGGCTTCTTTCCTCCTGTGTACCACTTCTTTAAAGGTATTGACATCTTCCTCTCCATCAGCCTCTCTGACAACCGCTGAGAAACTCTTCAAAGACGGCGAGGAACTTCTATTCTGAGTTGTCTTTTGATTTGTTTCCTTAAGAGGACTAGCTTTCTTTGTGGAAATTTCGTCCTCATTCCGCATTTTCTTCTTTAGAAGAGGTCTACGTACTTCCTTAGGTGACTGAAGACCTCTTTTTTTCGATTTTTCGGCATCGCGCGCTGCGCGTCTTATAGCATCGGCTGCTAAACGCTTACGATGCTCCTTTCTATAGCCGTGGGCAGCCTCGTTGCACACTATGCTCTCATCATACATGAGGTCCGCCTTATCAGCTTCTTCATGTTTTTTCTTTAACAATGGAAGCCAATCCGTCAAGAATTTGAGACCTTCCTTGATGGTCTGGCTCACATTTTTTTGGACGCCAGTGGCTTTAACCATTTTGTCCACTTGCTGACTAATAAGCGGAAAATATTCCGCTTCTTCTTTTCTTAGCTTGGTGCGCCTTTCGCGATATGCATTGCTGCACGCGATTTCGCGTATGGAGCGACCGCTACAATCGCTCGCCAAGCTTTCCAAACTGGAGGATCGCGATAGCGAATCTCCTGCGACCGATGA